>PVJC01015806.1:0-27570 GCA_004026665.1 Murina feae | reverse complement strand
TAAACTGCAGTCGGACTGCTCAGGAGGTGAGAGAGGCTCCTACCACCACCGCTGTGCTGGCAGCCATCAGCCTGGCTTGTGGCTGAGCAAAGCTTCCCCTGTGGGAGTGCACTGACCACCAGGGGCAGCTCCTGCATTGAGTGTCTGCCCCATGGTAGTCAGTGTGTGTCATAGTGACCAGTCATTCCCAGTGGTTCTGCTGTTAGGGTCAATTTGCATATTACCCTTTTATTATACAGGATTATACAGGATTATACAGGATAGAGGCCTGGTGCATGGGTGGGGGCTGGCTGGTTTGCCCTGCAGGGTGTCCCGGATCAGGGTGTGGTTCCCAGTGGGGTGCCTGGCCAGCCTGGGTGAGGGGCTAAGGGCCGTTTTCAGGCTGCCCACATCCCCTTCAGGGAGTGGGGTTCTGCTGGGTTGCCTGGCCAGCCTCGGTGAGGGACTGATGGCTGTTTGCAGGCTGGCCACAGCCTCTTAAGGGTAGGGGTCCCTACTGGGGTGTCTGGGCAGCCTGGGTGAGGGGCTGAGGGCTGTTTGCAGGCTGGCTACAGCTCCCATTGACCCAACGTCCCTGGAAGCAGGTATCTGGGGTTTATTTATCTTCTATAATTGAAACTTTGTTGCCATGAGCAGAGGCCACAGCCGGCCTAGGCAGGCAGTTTCCTCCATCACTGGTGCAATGAAGCCTCCTGTTTGCTCTAGCTTCATAGCTGCTGGCTGCCATCTTGGCTGGGTTAATTTGCATATAGTCACTCTGATTGGCTGGTGGGTATGGCTTGCTGGTGGGTGTGGCTTAAGTGTAATGGAGTGAGGGTCAATTTGCATATCACTCTTTTATTAGATTAGATTACAAAAATTCTGTAATATGAACAATCACAAATACTCTAGAAACCAATAGAAAAATAAAAAAATCTCAGTAAATAAATGGAAGATATTAAAAAGAAAGAAATGAAAAACTTAGGACTGCAAAATACAATAACAAAAATATTATCCCAGTAACAGAATGAAGAACACAGGGGAAAGAATCAGTAAATTTGATGATAGATCAATAGAAATTATCAAATCTGAATAAAAGAGAGATTTTGAAAAATGCACATATCCTCAAGGACCTCAGACACAACAACAGAAGGTCTTAGATTGGTGTTACTGGACTATGAGGAGAGGAGAATGAGTGCTCTCTTAAAAAGTATTTGGAGAAATTATGACTAAAAACTTTCCAAATTTGGTGAAAGAGATAAACCTACATATTCAACCCCAAACAATATAAACTGAAATTCACATTTAGGTATATCACAATGAATCTCTCTTAATGAAACTATTGAAAACTAAAGACAAAAATTTGAAAGTAGCCAAAGGGAAAATAATGTATTGCTCATAGGGGAAAAACATTTCAAATGACTACAGATTTCCTATTGGAAACTATTTATCGCAGAAATAAAACTAGAGACAGAAAATCAGCAAAGAGATGGAATCACCCAAAACATCATCGACCAACTGCACTTAAATGACACCTATGTAACACTCCATCCAACAACAGCTCATTATTTTCAATTATACATACAACATTCACTGAAATAGACTATATCCTGTGTCCTAACTATATCCTGTGTCCTAAAATACTTGAAATGTTTCTCTGACCATAGTAGAATTAAACTAGTAATCAATAAAAGAAAAATCACTACACACTAGGAAATTAAACAAAACACATAAATGATTCATGGGTAAAAGAGAAAATCTTGAGAAAAAATTAGAAACTATTTTGAACTGAATGAAAATACAACATATGAGCATTTTCGAAATGCATCTGAAGAAGTGCTTAGAAGGAAATTTATAGCATTTAATGCTTACTAATAAAAAAAGAAGAAAAAAAGAAAAGGTCTTGAATCAATAACTTAAGCATCCATCTTAAGAAACAAAAAGAAGAGCAAAATATACCCAATAGGAGCAGAAAAAATAAAAGAAAAAATAAAGATAAGAGTAGAAATCAGTGAAATTGAAAACAGAAAGCAATAAAGAAAATAACTCAAAATTGGTTCTTTGAAAATATCAGTGAAATTGATAAACCGCCAGAAAGACTGACAAAGAAGATACAAATTGTTTTTGTTGTTTTGTTTTTCTTTTACAAAGCAAACACTTTTATTTTATTTTGTTTGTGTTTTTTTTTAGGTTGATCTTTTTTTTTTTTTAATCTTTATTGTTTAGGTTATTACAGTTGTTGCTCTTTTTCCTCCCATAGCTCCCCTCCTTCCAGTTCCCACCCCACCCTCTGTCCTTACCCCCACCCCACTGTTCTCACCTATAGGTGTACGATTATTGTCCAGTCTCTTCCCGCACCCCCAACACCCTTTTCCACCAAAAAATTGTCAGTCCAATCCCTTTCTATGCCTCTGATTTTATTCTACTCACCAGTTTATTCTGTTCATCAGATTTTTTAATCTCTTGATTTTTAGATTCACTTGTTGATAGATATGTATTTGCTGTTCATAATTTTTGTCTTTACTTTTTCTTCTTCCTCTTCTCAAAGGATACCTTTCAGCATTTCATATAACACTGGTTGGGTGATGATGAACTTTTTTTGTTTGTGAAGCTCTTTATCCGACCTTCAATTCTGAATGACAGCTTTGCTGGATAAAATAATCTTGGCTGTAGGTTCTTGCTATTCATCACTTTCAATATTTCTTGCTACTCCCTTCTGGCCTGCAAAGTTTCTGTTGAAAAGTCGGCTGACAGACATATGGGTGCGCCTTTGTAGGTAACTGACTGCTTTTCTCTTGATGCTTTTAAAATTCTTTCCTTGTCTTTTGCTCTTGGCATTTTAATTATGATGTGTCTTGGTGTGGTCCTCTTTGGATACCTTTTGTTTGGGGTTCTCTGCACTTCCTGGACTTGAAAGTCCATTTCTTCTACCAGGTAGGGGAAATTTTCTGTCATTATTTCTTCAAATATGTTTTCAATATCTTGCTCTCTCTCTCTTCTTCTGGCACCCCTATAATTCTGATGTTGGTACACTTGAAGTTATCCCAGAGGCTCCTTACACTGACTTCATATTTTTGGATTCTTTTTCTTTTTCTTTATCCATTTGGGTATTTTTTGCTTCTTCGTATTTGAGTTGACTTGATTCTTGCGTTCCTCTAATCTGTTGTTGGATTTCTGTATAATATTCTTTATTTCAGTCAGTATATGCTTAATTTCTAGTTGGTCTTTTTTCATATCCTCGAGGGTCTCATTAGATTTACTGAGGGTCTCACTAAGTTTATCAGCGGTTTCTAGAAAATTTTTGAAAAACCTTATATCCGTGGTTTTGAACTCTATATCCTGTCTTTTGCTTTCCTCCTTTTCTGTCATTTGTGATCCGTTTCTTTGTCTCTGCATTTTGGCTGCTTCCCTGGGTTGATAGAGTGGCTTTCTATATTAGGTGATCACTGAGAGGAAATGACCTCCAAGCCACTTGGTTATGCGAATCAGCTGTGTCTACAGTGGGAGAACTTCTGTGCAGGAGACACCCTTATGGGGCAAGAGTTGTTTCAGTGGGGCATTGGTGCTCACAGAGTCTGCCCCGAGTGTGTCCCTTATGAATGTGAGGAGTTGTATTTAGGATTGTACCACTCAGTCCCCTGGGTATGCTGGCACTTGTATCTCCAAGGAGTTGCTATTTTAGCCTTTGCCTGAGGCTACTCAGCCTTTTATATGTAAAAGCCTTTGCCTGAAGCTTGGGTGGGGCGGGCACTCAGGGAGTCTACAGGGCAGAGCAACCAGCTATAGCTGCTTCTCAGTCCTGCCCTAAGTGCTACTGGGTCTCAAGCTGCTCTGGAGTTCCTCCTGGTGCTCGACAGTGCCAGACAGTGACCAACGGTGCCAGACAGTCCAGCTCCTCCCCGAATGGTTCTGTGTCCCCAGTAACTTGCCTGGAACTGGAGTTCAGAGCCATTGGGAGCTTGTGCCTCCCTCCGGTATGAAATGCTGCCAGCCGTTTCCACGAGCCCCTTCGCGCACGCCTCCATACCTCTGCACTTTATTTCCGCACCTCCTCTGCATCTCAGTCTCTCTCTAGTTGTAGAATTTCCACTCAGCCAGCCTTCCTGTGGGTCTGAGTGGGGTCTGTTTTTTCTTTTCGTTGTTGTTTTAAAATGGTTGTGCACAGCTGCAGTTCCAGTGTTTACCTATGCCACCATCTTGGTGTCTCCTCTCAACACTTTTATTTTCTATGCAAAAATGATTCAGAGAATTTATACTAAGGCAGGAGAGGGGTGGCTTGCCAAGGAGCTTCCAGGTCAGCTGTTGCCCCATGGGCCACCTGCTAGGCCTTGTGCTTTCTCCAGGGGACTGCCAGGAAAGTGAAGGGAGTCACTCCAGCCTCAGCTGTGCCTGCCCTTCCTGGAGCATCCAGTTAGCAAGGCCTTGGGCCTAGCCTCAGCTCCACCTCATTCAAGTTTGGGGGTGTTAGAAACGGGGGGGGAAAGAAGTAGAAGAATATTGCCTATGCTGAAACACATTCCCTTGTTCATTTTATTTATTTATTTGTTATTTATTTAATTATTTATTGAAGGAAAAGGTCCCTACAAAATGCCCCTTAATCATAGTAGGGACTGGAGCATCTACAAATCTTGAGGGAAATACATAGCCCTGTGTTAGCTGCAGGGAAAAGAATCCTCCAGGGTTCTGTGTCTGCCTGGTGGCTGACAATGAATGTCCTCCCCTCCAGGCCCAGGGTCTCTTGTTCAACCTCTTTGCGGGGGTTTGGGAGAGGGACTCTGAGAGGCTCGGGGACAGGACAGCAGCAAGAGGCTGGTGTGGGTTGTACATGAAAGTGTGAGGTTGAACCTTTTGTGGGAGGGGGATGTGGGGCTGCACAAGCCTGGCCTCACCTTGTCCTAAAGACCTGGCAGGGCCATCGTTCACCACTGGGCCTCTGAGCTGGGGACAGGGGCTGCTGGCTCAGCCCAGCCAGCCTGGTTTCTCAGAGGGTCTGTGGAATGACACTGGTTCTTTTCATTAAAAAATACAAGTAGAGCCCAGCCGGTGGCTCAGCAGTTGAGTGTTGACCTTTGAACTGGGAAGTCACGGTTTGATTCCTGATCAGGGCACATGTTTCTCTCTCTCTCTCCCTCTCCCTTTGTTTCTGAAATCAATAAAAACATATTTTAAAATACAATTAGAAAAGGCAGCCTATCACGCTCTTTGTGACCAAGGTAGCTGACAGGGTGGCTCAGTCTCGCTAGAACTGCTTTCCACTGGAGACAGGCAAGGCGACAGGCAGGGCCTCAGTTGCTTCCTGCCTGTTGCTCCTGGGGCCTGCTGCGGTTAGGCCTGGACACTTGTGTTGTGGGATGGTAAGTCCAGGTCAGGGTGGAGAGGGCAGGATGACAGTAAAGGGCTCCGATACCATGCTTGTGTAAAATATGGCAGCCATATGGCTCAGGGCCAAGATGTGGTGGGTGGGTGGGAGGGTGATGGTGGAGTGGGGGCGGCGGCGGAAAACATTGTGTCCAAGTTCCCATAGCAACGGGGCCATGACTGGTGTTGGCCTTCTCAGTACAGGTGAAAGCTGCTGGTTGGAGGGGGTGGGCAGGTCTTCATTTGGTTTTCTGGTGCTGTCAGTCAGCTCCCCACTGGAGGGGCCGGAGGACCCCTGACATTCCTGTGCTCACTGTGGAGCCCCCTGTAAGCAAATGTGACTGACAGGCCCTTATTGGAGCCACAGCAGGGCCTTGGGTGACACTGCTCAGGTCGCAGGCAGATGGCCTTCTGGCAGCGCCATTTCACCGCTCAGGTCAGAGGTGCTGGGGTTCCGTGTTCTCTGAGGAGGCTGGGTGGTGGGAGCCAGGAGGGTGAGGCATCCTGCCTGTGTGTCTGCAGAAGGAGTCCTCAGGTTCCAGCGGTTACTGGATTTGGAGCCCGTCCCTCTGTCTGGGCCACAGTACTGATGCTGTCGCTCTCTCTTGTCGGCAAGAAGCAGACATGTTCCTGAGAGCGGTCCTCAGCCTTGGTGAACAGTGGTGGCTAGAACAGGTGCCAGACCTGGAACCAGTGGGTCAGGGCTCTGTCAGGACTGTGGGCAGACACACTGTCATTGTGGGGCCAATGAACCCAAATCAAACCAGAAAGCCGGGCCCTGACCCAGCCCAAATGCAGACGGGGGATGTCCGTCCTGTGCAAATGCCCTTCCCGTGCTTGACAGACTTGGCCATCAGGCTCCGAGTGTCAAATGTGTCCACTGAGGCTGCCAGAAATGGTTGTCCGCCAGTGGCCATGAGACTGGGAATACTGCAGGGCACTGCTCCACCCTCGGTTGCTGACACCGACAGCTCCTGCCTATGGCCTAGAACAGGGGTCCTCAAACTTTTTAAACAGGGGGCCAGTTCACTGTCCCTCAGACCGTTGGAGGGCAGGACTATAGTTTAAAAAAAAACTATGAACAAATTCCTGTGCACACTGCACATATCTTATTTTGAAGTAAAAAAAAACCAAAACGGGAACAAAAACAATATTTGAAATGAAGAACAAGTAAAGTTATATCAGCAAAGTTACTAGTATTTCAATGGGAACTATGGGCCTGCTTTTGGCTAATGAGATGGTCAATGTCCAGTTCCATATTTGTCACTGCTAGTCGTAATAAGTGATGCAAGTGTGCATCAATTAGTCTAGATCTGGTTGGAGATTTCAGATGTTTCATTCTGAAAAAAGTCTGTTCACAGACATAAGTGCTTCCTAAGATGGTTGCCATTTTGAGTGCATGGTTCCTGAGATTAGCATATGTCTCAGAGGGGAGAGATGCATAGAAATTAGGAAGGCTGCATGACTTGAATGCGTCTTTCAGAGTCACAATTCTGCAGTTCAGACAGTTCCATTTGGTAAATTGTATTCACATTTTCAATGTCAATAGAAAATGGGTTACGGAAAAGCTATATGTCCTGTTCATGAAGATGAAGCTCTTTAAATCTAAATTGGAACTCCTTTTGCAACTTTTCCAGTGAATCCACACATGTTTTGTTTGGGAATGCAACCAATGGTTTTTCTGCTAACAGATTTTGAGTTGTGAGGAGATGGCAGAAATTTTTCTCCTTCACTTGTTTGATGAGGAGGCCTAATTTTACTTCAAATGCTTTCACATGTGATTGCATATCACAGATGAGCTTCCCCTTTCCTTGAAGTTTTACATTGAAACTGTTGAGTAGCTCTGTTACATCTGTCAGAAAGGCAAGGTGCCATTTCCATTCTGCATCACTAAGCTCTGGTACTTCTTTGTTTTTTGAAAGCAGAAAAGCTGTAATCTGTGGAAGTAAGTCATAGAAATGTTTCAAAACCCTCCCTCGACTCAGCCAATGGACTTCTGTGTGGTATAGAACATCTTCATAGGCAACATGTAGCTCAGACAGAAATTCCTGAAATTGTCTGTGGTTTAGTGCATTAACTCTAATGAAGTTAACACAAGATACCACAATTTTCATAACAGAGTCCCACTTCAGTGATTTACTACGCAGCGCTTGTTGGTGGATGAGGCAGTGTATGGCTATTGGATGAGAATGGTTATGTTTGTCCATCTGTTGGTTAATGCGAGCAATTACTCCTTTCTTAGACCTCCACCATGCTAGGAGCACCATCAGTTGTCACACTGGCTAGTTTAGCCCAGTTCAGCTCCAAACCACTCACAGTTTAGCAAACCTTTTCATAGATATCCTCTCCTGTAGTTGTTTCTTTGATGCTTTGCAGTGCAGCAAGCTCTTCTGTGACTTTGAAATAGTCATTCATCCCACAAATAAAAATTAGAAGTTGTGCAAAATCACAAACATCATTATTTTCCTCGAGTGCCAAGGAAAAAATAGGAAAGTTTTATTGCGGAGTTTTGCAAATGCTGATGCAAATTGTCTCCCATTTCTTCAATCTGTCGTGTAATTGTAGGTCCCGAAAGGCTCACTGTACTAAATAAATCGACCTTCTCTGGACACATCTCTTTGGCAACAGAAAGAAGGCATTCTTTAACAAATTCTCCCTCCACGAATGGTCTGCCAGTGCATGCTATTAGCTTGGCAACTTGAAAATTTGCTCACAGTGATGAAATGTTTAGCTGCTTCTGCTTCACAAAAGTATTTTGCTGAGTTGTCAATGTATTTTTCAGTTTTAATATTTTATCTTTTCCTACTTCTCTGACCAAACAATCATATTTATCTTCATGTTGAGTTTGATAGTGTCGACGCAAATTGTATTCTTTGAACATATACACTATATTCTGGCATATCAAACACACAGCTCTTTCCTTGTATGCATGAAAAAATAATCATAAGTCCACTGTTCTTTGAATATCCTACACTCTGAGTCAATTTTTCTCTTTCTTGATATCATTGTTTCCTAGGGATTCCAAATTGCTATTAGTAAAATCCATATATATATATATATATATATATATATATATATATATATATCGCTACAAAAACAATATACCAGCAATATACCAGCAATATACCAGCAATAACTTGTCCACACAGAGACATATAGACTGCACTGCCCATCAATGCAGTCTGATCAGTGCCCATCAATGTAGTCTGATCAGTGTCCATCAAAGCAGCCTTGCCAGTCCACATTATTTCAGCCTCATCATTGCCCATATTGGTGAAACTCCGCTTTTACCTCAGGCTCACACTGGTGTGGTATGGGAACCAGCACAATTGCAGAGCTAGTTCCTCCACCACTTTTCCAGTTCACACTACCCTGTGCAAACCGCACTGTGATCTGTGAACTCACACAGGAATCTGATCACATCGGTGATAAGACCCATGCAATCAGATTCCACTGCAGGTAAAAGAAGGCATGTGTGCCTTTTTCCTTCCGAATCTAATGCGAGTTCAGCCATACAAGCATACGGCTGAACTCACAATGCTCTGAGATTGCAACAGTGTGAACCAGAACTTACACAGCACACAATATGCAACATCATACACAACTGAATAGCAACCAAAATATAAATGCACTTACTGTCAATTAAATTGGGTTTCCTACTTCGCCGCTGTCTGCAGAGCCAGATTAAGTTCCCATGGGGCCCTAGGCATATTACCAGTTTGTGATAACACTGAGCGCTGACCATTTGCATTAACACTTGAGCACTTAGAATTATTATTACCATTGAGCACTGACTATTTGCAATTACCTGTGAGCTCTGACCATTTGCATTACCTCTGAGCACTGACAATTTGCATTAGCACTGAGTGCTATTTGCGTTATCACTGTGATGCAATGCCCCCCTAGAAACCACCCCAACCAACTAACCAACTTTAAAAAAAAAGGCTCTCCTAATTTCAAAAAAAGGCTCTCCTAACTTCAAAAAAACGTGCCCCCTACCTGCAAAAAAAAAGACCTCCTAATTTCAGAAAGAAAGGCCCCCCCCTTAACCGCAAAAAAAGGCCCTATTAACTGCAAAATAAAAATAAAAAATAGACCTCCTATTCAAAAAAAAAATTCCTAACTTGTTCTTACCTCCATCCTCAGGCAGCAGCAGGCTCTGCACAGGCAAGCTCATAACTCGTCCTATCACACCCAAGACTGAGAGGAGGAGTCAAGAGACAGAGAGAAGGAGGGGAGTGGGAGAGTGCGGCGCACATTCCACACATGCGTACTGCAGGCCTGGGACCAGTTGGCAGCTAAGCAGGACAGGCAGAGGCAGCAAAAACACCCGATGGCTGGATAAATGTCCTTGGTGGGCCGCATGTGGCCCGCTGGCCATAGTTTGAGGACCCCTGTTCTATTTCTTCTTGGGTCAGTTTTGGCAAGTTATGTTTTTCAAGAAATTTCTCTATTTCATCTGCATTATTATATTAATAACATAAAAGTGTTAATAATAATCCGTTATTTTTAATAACGGGGAGCTTTTAAATTTTGTATTGATGTCCTTTTTTTCATTCCCGATATAAGTGGGCTTTTTCTTTTTATTATTTTTTAAAATATATTTTTATTGATTTCAGAAAGGGAGAGCGAGAGAAACATCAATGATGAAAGAGAACCATTGATTGGATGCCTCCTGCACGCCCCACACTGGGAATTGAACCTGCAACCCAGTCATGTGACCTTCTGATTTATAGGTTGACACTCAACCACTGAGCCACACCAGCTGGGAAGGTTTTCTCTTTTTAAACACGGCCACTGCTATCCTACCTGTCTTTGTTTCTTTATTTTCTCTTCATTGCATGATTTTGGATTATTAAAATGCTTTATATTATTGTATTTCCCTGTATAAACTTTTTACGTATGCATTTTATATTAATTTTATAGAAATTATACTATTTGTTTTGAGACAGGTAGTCCACAATTTAATATTTTTACCATTTTACAAACAGTGCTAGAAACTAAAGATAGTTTAATTTCATTTGCTTACATCTTGCACAATTACCATATATTTCATTTGTACAATTATCATATATTTCACTTCTACATGTTTTAAAGCCCAAAAGGCATCATCATGATTATTGTTTTAAACATTCAACATTTATTTATATTACTAGAGGTCCAGTGCACAAAATTCATGCACTTGAGGGAGGGGTCCCTTAGCCCAGATTGTGAGAGGGTGCAGGCCAGCCGAAGGGATCCCACCAGTGCATGATTGGGGCCATGGAAGGACATGGGAGGTTGGCCAGCTGGGAGGGACTGCAGGAGGGTTCCAGGGCATGTCCAGCCCAGTCACTTAATCCCGATCAGCAGGACCCCAGCAGCAAGCTAACCTACCAGTTGGAGCATCTGCCCCCTGGTGGTCAGTGCACAACATAGCAAGCGGTTGAGTGGCCTTAACATATCATTAGCATATTACACTTTGATTGATTGAACAAATGACCAGATGACCAGACATTTAGCATATTAAGCTTTTATTATATAAGATTTCACATTTCTCTCCTTTTCAGTATGTTTTTTTTCCTTCCTGTCATTCTGTGTTCTCTCTGAGATCATTTGCCTTCAGCCAATAGAACTCTCTAGTATTTGTTTGTAATGCAGGTCTTCTGGCAATAAATCCTTGAAGCTTTTGTTTGAGGAGGGGGTTGGAGAGTTTATTTTGCTTTCAGTTTTTGAAGGATATTCTATCTAGTTATAAAACTTTAGATTGGCAGATATAGATATAGACATATATTTCCCCTATCAACACATTAAAGGTGACAATTTGTTTTCAACTTCTGTTAAAAAAAATCAGCCATATGTATTGCTGTTACCATCTAGTTGTTTTTAAGATTTTCTTTTTGCCTTTTTTTTTAGCTGACTAATCTGTGTCTAAGTGTAATTTTCTTCGTATTTATCCTGTATGGGTTTATACAGTGTCTTTAATGTGTTAATTATTCCATTAAATTTTTAAAAACTTTGGCCAGTAATTTTTCATGTGTCTCCTTTCCAATTCTCTCCCTCTGGTATTTCAGTAGCACAAATATTTGACCTCTTCATCATGTTCCATGTGATTCTTGTCCTCTTTCTTTTCTTTCTGTTTCCATCTATTTTTTCTCTCTGTTCTTCACTCTGGCTATTTTTTACTGATCTTTCAGTTCACTAATCATCCTCTTTTGTAAGTTTGCTTTTTAAACTCATCCACTTGCTTTCTTAACTTCAAATATATTTTCAGGTTCTAGAATCTCCATTTGACTTTCTTTAAACAGCTTCCAGATTTCTAGTGAGACTTTTTTATTTAATCTATTTTCTTAAAAAAAATTTATCAATTATTTTAAGTCCCTGTCTGATTATTCAATATCTGTATTTCCATTGGTACTATTTCTCTTGTCTTTTCTTCTCTTGTTTTTTAAAAAATAATTTCTGCTATTTTTAGCATGTTTCATACTTGTTTTACTGAATGCCAGACACTGTGAGAAAGTGTAGAGATGCAAATGATGTTGCCTTTGTTCAAAAGGGGTTAGGTTTCCTCTGGCAAGCAGAAAATGTACTAGCAAATTACTGTGGTCCTGTTTGAGATGGGTTAGAGCCAGGCTTTGTTAGAGCTGTGCTATTTTGCCCTTATTCTTGAGTCATATTCTTACTTTGAGGACATTGCCATGGACTAAATTGTGGCCCCCACCCCAAATTCTTATGTTTATGCCTTAACACTCCAGTGTGCTGACATTTATAGAGGTGGTCCTTTAGCAGGTAATTAGGTTTACATGAGGTCATGAGGATGGAACCCTCACATGGGATATGTGTTCTTATTAGAAGACACACCAAAGAGCTTTCTTTCTCTCCACACATGCACAAAGAAAAGGTCATGTGAGCTTGTGGCCACCTACAAGCCAGGAAGAGAGGCCTAACCAGAAACTGAGCATGTCGGCATTCTGATCTCAAATGTCCAGCCTCTAGAACAATGAGAAAATAAATGTGAGTTGTTTCAGCTACCCAGTCTTTAGTATTTTGTTATGGTAGCCTGGGCAGATTAAAACAAGCATGATCTTGACTCATAGAGCCTGCCCCTTCTCTGATATATTGAAAGATTGAAGTATTCCTCAGAGCCTCTCCAGCTTAGCAGGGCTTGAACTCCAACATCTATTTTGCTTGTACTATGGAGCTACTGAAAACTCTGCTCAGCTTTTTAGCCTCTGATTTGCTCTTGCCTGCTGGGTTTCCTGGAGTTTGTCTCTACAAATGTGCAGTTTAGTCATCAGCCAATCATTGCAGTGTAATTTCAATGGACAATTTTGGAGTCATTTCTCTTTAGTACTCTCCTAAGATTTTGCTGCTTAGGTTCCAGATTCTGACCTACTCAACCAGTGGGAGTGCTACTTTCTGCTTGGGGTCTGTTACCCTTTACACAGAATTAGAAATGCCCTGAGAGAAAACACTGTGTGAATGAATAGGGAGGTCACTTCATATGTTTGCTTTCTCAAGGACAGTAGCCTCTTTAGTCCTCCCTGTGTTAGCTGCTCTCCAATGCCTTCAAGCAGTCATTTTACATGTTTTGTCCATGTTGCATTATTGTTTTCAATGGAAGGATTCATTCTGTATGTTCTATCAAGACCAGAATATTCATATTTGTGAAGTCTTTCCTGATTTTGTTCCTCCTGAGAATTATCCGGATAAGTAGAACCTTTTCCTGTTGTCATAACACCCAGCACATACCTTTATCCTTCCCCTTATTAAACAACATTTGTATGGGAAGAAAATGTCTCTCAAAAAGACTGTGAAGTGTCTTAGAATAAATATGAGATCTTAATAATTTTTACACCATTTTCACTTCTATTGTCCTATTCATTTTTCCCTTTTCTGAAAAATTCCTTTTTGAAACCTAACTATACTCAGTCTCTCTCCCCATGTCCTCATTTTCTTGAATCTACTCCCACCATACTACTAAAACTTCCATTATTGTGGTCTTTGACCATTTCCATGTTACGAAATGCAATGGTAAATTCTCAGTCCATCTTTCCTGACATATTAGCAGCATTTGGCACAACTAATAATTCTCTTAACACTTTGTAATCGGGCATTTTCCTGCCAAATCGCATGGTAACGTGGGGCTTTTTTGACATTTTCTCGCCAAAATTAGACTTCCTGTAAAATATTCATATCTTTCGATCTATTTGATATTTTTCTATGAAACTTTCAGTGTTTTAGTTTAAAAAGAGGTCTCTATTTACTTTGCAAAATATGTTATTGTATTTTTTATGTACACAAAATTACTACATTCTAGGTAAACATATAAAAACTCTTTCACAATCAAAGTAATTTTATTTATACAAAATTACAATATTTTTTTGAAATTTTCAACAAATCTTATGAAAAAAACTATAACCTAATAGTGCTTCACTGTGTGGTAACGTTCAAAACACTTTCCTTTGTGCAAGGGTACTTTACAAAACTTGCACATGTACCGCGTTTCACTGCGTAGTTTATGAGCGGCACACACACGACAATGACGCAAAACATTTTTATTTTTGCCAGTTCCAATGTATGTTTCCTCATTTCCATTGACAGTCTCCCTGGTGGATCCGATTTTACTCGTTTCCCGCAAAAAATGTGTTAAGGATCACACACACACACCTAGTTTCCCCCTATTTTCCTGGTGGCTGCTCTTCCATCTCATCAACTCATTAATATTGTAGGACCTCAGGCCTCATTCCTCAAACCTCTTTTCTGCCTACATTCCTTCCCTTGATATCCTGACTCACAGCTTTAGATGCCATCAATGTGTTCATGATATTCTGATTTACATTTTCAACCTGGACCCCTTCCTTGAGCTCTGTATGCAGATACCCACCTGCCTACTTGATATCTCCATCTGGATGTTTAATAGACATCTCAAATTAAACATGTTCAAACAGAGATCTATTTTCACAAACTTGCTGTTTGCACTGTTCAACTGTCAAGTTATGCTCAGGAAAAAAAAACTTTCCCGTTATTTTATTTCCCATACTGTTTCTGATCTCTAAGCTAATCCTGTCACTTCCACAATCATATTTTATCCAGAATCTGACAATTTCTTGTTTCTTCTATTGCTATCACTCTCATCCAAGCCACCCTCATCTGTCTGCATTACTGCAGTAACCTCCTGCTTTGCTCTTGTTCCTTTGCAGTCTATTTTCAACTCGGCAGCCAGAGCAATCCTATTATAATTTAGAGTATGCTTCTTCTCTGCACAAAACCCTCCAATGACTCGACTCATTCAGAATAAAAAGCTATCTTCTTAAAATCACTCATAAGCCTCGCTGGTTTAGCTCAGTGGGTAGAGTGTCAGCTTGCAGACTGAAGAGTCTGAGGTTCGATCGGGTCAAGGGCACATGCCCAGATTTCAGGCTTGATCCCCAATAGGTGACACGCAGGAGGCAGCCAATCAATGAGTCTCCTCATCATTGAAATTTCTCTTTCCCTCTCCCTTCCTCTCTGAAATCAATAAAGATATATTTTTTAAAAAATCATCAATAAGTCCTTGCAGTTTTCCCTGTTCATTGACCTTATCCTCTATTACTACTTTCTGTCTTGTTTATTCCACATGTGCCTCCTCCCTCTGCTCCCATCTCTGAGCCTCTGTCCTTGTCCCCCTCTCTCAGCTCTGTATGCTTATTCCCAAGATATCTTCATGGCTTCCTCCCTGACTTCCTTTAGTTGTTTACTCAAATATCACCTTTACTGTGAGATTTTCCTTGGCCACTCCATCTAAAATGATGATATACTACCCACACATACATGAACATCTATCCAACTTCGGTGCTTTTTCTTTCTTAATACTTGCTAACAACATAATACATTGTTTGTTCATTCATCTTTCCCAATAGAATGTAAGCTCCATTAAGTGTAGAGGTATTTCGTTTATTAACAATCAAGTCTTTAGTGCCTACAACAAGTAAACGGTAAATATTTACTGAATGAATGCCTTTTTTTTATTTTTTTAAAAATATATTTTATTGATTTTTTTACAGAGAGGGAGAGAGAGGGATAGAGAGTTAGAAACATCGATGAGAGAGAAACATCCACCAGCTGCCTCTTGCACACCCCCAACTGGGGATGTGCCCGCAATCAAGATACATGCCCTTGACCGGAATCGAACCTGGGACCCTTCAGTCCGTAGGCTGATGCTCTATGCACTGAGCCAATCCGGTTAGGGCTGAATGCCTTTTTATATCATTTGTATCTACCACCAGATATTCTTGTATTTGGTACATACTTGTTATACACTATTTAGAAATGTTTGTTAAATGAATAAGTAACCCTCTGATCATATACATAACTTTTTATTTTACAGCTTTTTTTTTTTTTAACAATTCTAGTTTCACAGCAAAAGTGAGTGATCATGCAGTATGGGTGGACCACAGGTGGTTTTGTTGTTGTTTGTTTTTTGCACATTCACCTATTGAAGGACAATCTTGGTTGCCTTTAAGTTTTGGCAATACATACAGGTGCTATAAACATTTATGTGCAGGCTTTTGTACAGACATAAGCTTTAAGATCATTTGGGTTAATACCAAGCCATGTGGTTGCTGTGTCATTCCCACATATTCTACCCCCACATACAGTCCTCCAAAACACAAAGCCTCTCCCATCATCATCTTGCAGTGTGGTACATTCGGTACATTCGTTATTAAGTCAAGTCCAACAATTAACCAACACTGACACACCATTATTAAGAAAAGTCCATACTTTACATTTGCTTTCACTGTTGTACGTTTTGGGTTTTGACAAATGTAAATGTACCCACCTAATGTATCATACATAATTTCATTGCCCTAGGACCTTGTGCTCCACCTATTGGCCCATCCCTTCACACAAACCTGGCAAGCGTGGATTTTTTTTTGGTCTCCATAATTTTGCCTTCTTTAGAATGTTGTAGTTGAAATCACACATTATGAACTTTTCCAAATTGTCTCCTTTCACTTAGAAATAAGCATTTACGGTTCAGCCATATCTTTTGGGGGCTTGATAGCACATTTCTTTTTTGGAACTGCATAATATTTAATTCATTTGGGTTAATACCAAGACATGTGGTTGCTGAGTCATATGGTAAGACAGTTTTTGCTTTAAAACAAAAAAACTGTCAAATTTTCTTCCAAAGTAGCTGTACCAATTTGATTCACACAGACAGTGAATGAGAATTCCTGTTGTTCCACATCCTCACCAATATTTGGTGGTGTCAGTATTTTGGATTTTAGTCATTCTAGTACATAAGAGTGGTATCCTGGTGTTTTTTCAAATTTGCAATTCCCTATAATGGTGAGCATCTTTTCACATTCTTACTTGCCATCTGTATCTTCAGATGTTTATTCAGATAATTTGTCTATTTCTAATTAGGTTATTCCTTTTCTTAATTGTTGAGTATTTTTAATTGACCCTTACATAAGAGGTGGGGGTGTTGGAGCACCCACCACTCAAGCTGTCATATATCTGGGTATAACTTAAGCCGGCCCCCCAACATAGAAATACACTTGACCCTTTAACAAGGTGGGTTTGAACTGTTTGGGTCCACTTAAAAACAGATTTTTTTAAATCCCATATTAGTAGTACCACAAAGTACAAAGCCAAGTTGTTAAGGGTCAAATGTATTTCGGATAACAGTTATCAGACATATGTTTTTCTTTCGGTCTGTAGCTTCTCATCACATGACTCTATATCTTTTTACAATATGTGATCATGCAGTATGTATAACTGACCTTTTAATATATAGCACTATAGCAAGCATTTCTCATTTTGCTTGAGACTTCCCAATCACCATTTTAAAAGGCTACAACTTAAATAATTACCACATTTCTCCCTCCACAGCCCCAGAGGTTTTATTAGCCTCAACTTACAAAGAGAGAAGTGAGGGTAATTTGCCGGAGGGTCTAGGTCTGCTATAAGAAGAGCTCAGAATCCTACCCGCTGGGTAACTCACGCCCTGGGTAACCCAACCCCGGGGAAACCCCACCCCTTAGGTAACCTCCCCACCCACCCACCCCCGTAGGTAAACCCAACCCCTGGGTAACCCCAACACCTAGGTAACCCACCAGCGCTGTCCACTCCGCAGAGCTGCCTCTCCCGGCGGCAGAGGTTTCTAGGACCAGGTAGTATTTCTTCCTTCCTGGCCTCCCAATCCGCTTCAGAGGGAGGCTGGGATGCAAACGCACCGCGGGAACAGCGCTTCAGAGGGAGGCTGGGATGCAAACGCACCGCGGGAACAGCGCTTCAGAGGGAGGCTGGGATGCAAACGCACCGCGGGAACAGCGCTTCAGAGGGAGGCTGGGATGCAAACGCACCGCGGGAACAGCGCTTCAGAGGGAGGCTGGGATGCAAACGTACGGGGAACGGAACGCTTCAGAGGGAGGCTGCGATGCAAACTTACAGGGAACGGAACGCCGCGGCGCGGGGCGGGCGCTCGTCCCGTCTTCCTCCTCCGCGGGGGCAGGGGGTGGAGGCAGAGCGAGCAGTCCACGCCCCGCCGCCCGCCCCGGAGTTCGCTCACTTGAGGCGCGGGCAGCGAGGACTGCGGACCCGGTCCCGGACCCCTGGGCGGCCTCCGCAGCGCGGCGTCCCCGGCCCACACCGCCCGCTGCCGAGCGTGCTGCCCCCTGGGCGAGGGAGCGCGTGCCCACCGAGCCGGGTGCGGTGAGCGCGGAGCGGGCGGCCGCTGCAGTCGTCTCCCCGAGCCCGCCGAGCTGACCCTGCGGACTCCGTCAGGCTCCGCGTCCTTCCTGGGGGCGACCCTGCGAGGCGGCGCGGAAACGGAGTGACTCCGGGTCTCCACCACCGTTTCCTTCAGCCCGAGCTCGGAGAGTTTTGCCGCGAAAACGAAAGTACTAACTCCCTGGTGCGTCTGCGCGGAGGCAGCAGCGGCAGCCGGCAAGTTCCGGGAGGCGAGGGCGGGGCCTGGAGTGGGCGGGGCTTCCGATGCGCTGGGGGCGGGGCCCCGAAGTCGAGCGGCGAAGGGCCGGTCGGGTGGTGGGCGGGGCCCGCGGCGTTCCGGGGCGTCGGGTGTGAGTGAGGCGCTGTTCCTGGAAGTCGAGCGAGTTCCCCTACCCCGGTCTTTCCTGCTCCTGAGGAGGAGGTCGGCGGCTCCCCGACATCTCCCAGCGGAAGGATCCCAGCTTGACTCCGTTTTAAAGCGAGTTGGGCGGACGCAGGACAGGAAATGTTACCCGATCCTGGAAGCCTCCGCCCGCGCTCCCGGAATTCGGGCGCCAGGCTGACTTCCAAGGCCCCGGCACTCGCTCCTCGGAGCTTTGGCTGTAAATCCGTGCGCGCGCGGAGACCTCCCCTCCGGCCGCGAAAGCTGTGTCGCGTGGGGACAGAACCTTCGGTTTGATGATTTTGGGGGGAATGATGAGCTTTCCCTGCGGTTTCAGCAAGTTACAGTCGCGTTAGCTGATGCCATAGTAGGGTTAGTAGGTGTCTCCGCCTGGGACTTGTTGCCGACCTTGGAAAGGACCTTTTTGCTGCACTTGGGGACACGGCGGGTTGCACGCACTGTCAGAAGCATTTCCGCACAATTTTAGAAGTGAACTAGCAAACGGGAAGCAAGAGTCAACAGCCCCATGGACCAAGGCGGCCGACGGCATAAGTGGCCTTTGCTTTTGTGAATTGCTGCGGAACCTTTTCAGGGTTCTGAAGGGGATTAGTTCCATCCTTAAAAGCATTTGACAGAAACCGGCAGGGAGTGTTTGTGTGTGTCGGAGTGGGGGACGGGGGTGAGTAGGGAGGACGCTGCTCTTTGTGTCCTGCTGATGGTTTGTCTCTTCCTTGCCCAAAACTTTTTCTTTTGGATAAAGCCCAAGGCTGTTATAATCAACCAACTCGGCAGAAGTTCCTTTTTTCCTTAGTTTACACTTGAAGAAATCAAGGCTCTGAGTCAACTTTGGAATGTAGAGTGACAGTACTTGATTTGCAGTTAGTTTGTGACTACCTGGTTGGTGCTAGATTAAGGAAGAAATGGTAGTCAACTAGAAATGTGGAAAACCGAAGCTCTTCTAAACACAAAAAGTGGAGACTAAGACTTTAAAATTTAGGGTGTTTTGTCATAGTTTTTATTAGTAATAAAATAGCAGTAACAATTATTTAATTCTCATTTTCCTCAATCTGCCCTATATTGACCACTAGAGATATGTTCCACTTTCAGGATCGTGAATATTATTAATAAAAGTTAATAAAAATTATTAAAATACCAATTTCTAAAATGGCAAACATTTATTTGGTGCTTATTAATCCATAACATGTTAATACCATTAATATGATCTGGGAATTTGAAAAATATACCTTCGTATGCTTTGGTTGGATATTATGCTCTGGCAAAAGTGATTGTATTAACCTGCAGAATATTGATTTTGAACCATATATTTTCATGTTTTTAAAATGTAGTCTGTATATTTCTCATATTTCTGATTATAGCCTACTTATCTAATATAGGTGAGCAGGACCACAAGATAAGGTGTTTGCATCTGATTTTTAACAAGGATAGATTATAGTTTGCTACCTAGATGAAGTAGCATGTTAGTGAATTAATAGTGGAAGTTTGAAGAGTCAAAGGCTTTGCCACTTTAGGTGACTCATTCAATTCCAGATTTTAGTTTCTTTTTTTTATTTAATTTTTTTATTATTTTATCTTTATTGTTCAGATTATTACAGTTGTTCCTCTTTTTTCCCCCATATGTCCCCTCCTCCCAGTTCCCACCCCACCTTCTGTCCTTGCCCCCCCCACTGTCCTCATCCATAGGTGTACGATTATTGTCCATTCTTTTCACAAACCCCCTAACCCCCTTAACCCCCCAAAATTGTCAGTCCACTCCCTTTCTATCCCTCTGATTCTATTCTATTCACCAGTTTATTCTGTTCACCAGATTTTTTATTCACTTGATTCTTGGATTCACTTGTTGATAGATATGTATTTGTTGTTCATAATTTTTACTTTCCTTTTTCTACCTCTTCTCAAAGGATACCTTTCAGCATTTCATATAATACTGGTTGGGTGGTGATGAACTCTTTTAGCTTTTTCTTGTTCGTGAAGCTCTTTGTCTGACCTTAAATTCTGAATGATAGCTTTGCTGGGTAAAGTAATTTTGGCTATAGATTCTTGCTATTCATCACTTTGAATATTTCTTGCTACTCCCTTCTGGCCTGCAAAGTTTCTGTTGAGAAATCAGCTGAAAGTCATATGGGTGCCCCCTTGTAGGTAACTAACTGCTTTTCTCTTGCAGCTTTTAAGATTCTCTCCTTGTCTTTTGCTCTTGGCATTTTAATTATGATGTGTCTTGGTGTGGTCCTCCTTCGGTTCCTTTTGTTTGGGGTTCTCTGCGCTTCCTGGACTTGGAAGTCTATTTCTTTCATCAGGTGGGGAAGTTTTCTGTCATTATTTCTTCAAATAGGTTTTCAATATCTTGCTCTTTCTCTTCTTCTGGCACCCCTATAATTCTGATGTTGGTACGCTTGAAGTTGTCCCAGAGACTCCTTACACTATCTTCATACTTTTTGATTCTTTTTTTCTTTTTCTTTTTTCTTTTGGCTTTTCTGGCTGGGTGGGTTTTGCTTCTTCATATTTCATATTTTTGACTTGATTCTTGCGATCCTCTCGTCTGCTGTTGGATCTCTGTATATTCTTTGTTTCAGTCAGTGTATACTTAATTTCTAGTTGGTCCTTTATCATATCCTTGAGGTTCTCATTAGATTTGTTGAGGGTCTCACTAAATTTATCGGCAGTCTCTAGAAAATTCTTGAAAAACCTAATAACTGTGGTTTGGACTCTATATCCTGTCGTTTTCTTTCCTTCATTTCTGTCATTTGTGATCTGTTTCTTTGTCTCCGCATTTTGGTTGCTTCCCTTTCTGAGTTAGGTGATCACTGAGAGGAATTAACCTCTAAGCCACTTGGTTATGAGAGTCAGCTGTGTCTACAGTGGGAGAACTTCTGTGCTGGAGACACCCTTATGGGGCAGGAGTTGTTTCAGTGGGGCTTTTGTGCTCACTGCATCTGCCCCGAGTGTGTTCCTTGTGGATCTGAGTTTTATTTAGGATGGTCCCACTCTGGCTGCTGGATGAGGCTGGCTCTTGTATCTTTAAGGAGGTGTTGATTTAGCCTTTGCCTTAGGCTACTCAGCCTTTTATATGCAAAAGCCTCTGATGCAGCTTGGGAGGGGTGGGGTCTCGGGGAGTCTGCAGGGCAGGGTGGAGCAAATAGCTATGGCCGCTTCTCAGCCCTGCGCTAAGAGACACTGGGTCTCTGTGTCCCACAGTAATTGCTGCAAGCAATGCTGAGAGAAACCGCTTTGGATTTCCTCCCAGTGCCAGTCAGTCCCCCTTCTCTGGGTGTGCATCTGGGTCCTCAGAAACTTGCCTGAAACTGAAGTTCAGAGCTGCCGGGAGCTTGTGGCTCTCCGGTTTGAAAAAGAACCACGTCCTTTGGTGCCAGCCCTCTCCCTGAGCCCCATGGGTGCGCCTCCGTACCTCTGTACTTTGCTTCCACTACTCCTCTGAGTCTCAGTTTCTTTCTAGTTGTAGAATTTTCACTCAGCCAGCCTTCCTGTGGGTGTGAGTGGTGTCCATGTTTTCTTTTCGTGGTTATTCTGAAATAGTTGTGCACGGCTGCATTTATGGTGTTTACCTTATGCTGTCATCTTGCTGTCTCCCAGATTTTAGTTTCTTTGTTTGTAAATTGGATTAATGAGACTAAAACTTATTTCATGGTGTCACAATGTGCTAATGCACATGGTAATGTGGTTAAACTTTTTCCGTCTTGCCTCTTCATCATTTGGCTCTTCTTTGCTCAGAGTCCTCATTCATGTTAGATACATGAGTAGAGACAGAGTCCTATTAGCAGGGAAAGGGCAGTGGTGGGTGGGTGGGGGCAATAATAGCTAAGCAACCAACATTTTTTTGTCAGACTCATTATGGTCATTGAATTGAAAAAATCATCCTCTACCCCTGAAAGGTAAATATATTTTCTAAAGCCTTTAAAAAACTTCTATTTATTTTTTGTTAATCCTCTCCTGAGGATATTTATCCATTGATGTTTAGAGTGGAAAGGAAGGAGAGAGACCAAGAGGGAAACATTGATGTGAGAGACACACATCGATTGGTTGCCTCCCATACATGCCCCAACTGGGGTGGGTATCAAGCCTGTAATTGAGGTATGTGCCCTTGACCAGAATTGTAATTGGCCCTTAAACCACTGACCCAAACTGGCCAGGACTAAAAAACTTCTTTATTGATGTATAACATGTACAGCAAGGTGCACAGATCATAACTGTACAGCTGTATGTAGTATCACAAAGTGGACATTACTCAAATTAAGAAAACACAGCAATGCTATCACTCCTGAAACCCCCCTATACCTCCTGTTATTCACTACCTCCTGTCTCCCACCTGTTAATACCATAAATTAATTCTGCCTATTTTGGAGGTGTTAATTATTTATTATTCATTTATATTTTTCCCTAGTTTTATTGAGGTATAATTGACAAACATTAATTGGATATAGGTCTGAATACTTTAGTATACAGACTCAATTGCTTTATATGTACTTCGTGAAATTTCTTGGAATTTTTAAGCAGATTCAGTGGAAAACATTTGCTTCTCTGAGTCCCTGAATCAATATCCATTTATCCCACTACAGTGGACACAATTAGTTGTGTCCCACTACAGTGAACTAATTGTGTCCACTGTAGTGCGATATAACAGGCCAGTGTGCTTCCCTTAATTGCTGTGTAACATGGCTTTATAAGGTGTCTTATACCTGCGTACAGGCAGTGTTTCTGGGACTCATAGGTATGTAAACTACTGACAGGGCCTTCCTGAGATATTCAGTGCTTATAAAGTTGAATTGTTAATGGAAGAAAAGAGAGTGAAGAGTAAAAATTAGAAATCATTGGAAACAATGGAAAAGTTCATAAGATTAAGAAAGATCAGACTAAACCAGCAAACTGCCAGACTATAAGGAGAATTGACTTGGGACAGGAACCAACCTCAGAGTGCAGTGGACTCGCCTGGAGGCCTTCACGGGAGCATCATGCTCACAGGAGACACTTCAAGTCTTAGTTGTCTTGGCAGATTTGGGGAGGTAAGACCTGAGCTGAAGGAGATTTCCCAAATAGAACTCATAAAACTGAAGTTTTATACCCCAATAGGTATATTTCAGGACATGTTTCTTTGATCTGAGTTTATATTAAATATTTTTAAGTATTCACATATAACATCATTTTTGAACCCTGCTAGATGTATTTCAGAGTGTGCAAGGGCCATAACTTATTCTTTCCTCTGTATAAGTAAATTGTTCTATATGTTTTTTGTTCTCTGTAAGGTTACTGGGAACATCCTTGTGTGTACATAATTTTTATCAGCATCTCTGACTTGATTCCTCAGAATAAAGAACTTTTGAGTTCCTTTAAAAATTAATTGTCATGCTGTGACCAGTTTGGCTCAGTGGATAGAGCATCAGCCTTCGGACTGAAGGGTCCTGAGTTCGATTCCGGTCAAGGGCATGTAGCTTTGTTGTGGGCACATCCCCAGTGGGGGGTGTGCAGGAGGCAGCTGATGGCTCTTTAGATGTTTCTAACTCTCTATCCCTCTCCCTTCCTCTCTGTAAAAAATTAATTAATAAATATATATATATTAAAAATATCTGCAAGGTTTAAAAAATTGTCATTATAAAAGTAATTTGTATTTATTATAGAAAATTTGTGAAATCTAATAAAAGTGTAAAAGAATAAAGTAAAAATCATTCTGCCATCCAAATATATGGTATCTTTCATTACATATGTATATCTAACTTACAGACTACAATTTTGAATGGCTAAATAATATTCCATTTTATGAATGTGCCATAAATTCACTTAACTATACCCTTTATTTTGGGGACAATTAAAGAATTCTTTAAAAAAAATAATTGTCCATTCAATGATCAACTGCCATGTATTAGGTTCTGTGCTAGGCACTGGAGACCGCAAGTGTTTCCTGCTTCTGTGAGATTTCTATTTTTATTATTTCTTTATTGATTATCACCCTATTACCCCCCTCAACCCCCCACTCATGCCCTCACCTCTGTGAGGTTTCTTAGAAATCTCAAATTACAACTGCCTTAACTGTTTCAAGGGAGAAATACAGGGTTCTGTGGAAATGTCTAATGGGCAGACTTAGTTTGACTTCCCTGAGGTATGATAAAGGCTGAGACCTGAAGGATGAGTAGTAGGTAGCCAGGAGAAGGCTGAACCTAAAGGGGTTGTGGAAGAGTGGGGTAAAATACCCTCCTAAGATGGGTTCTATGTGCTGCAGAGGATCTATAGAAATGGAAAAGGAGACCTAAAACAAATGCTGAAATATGTTTTATTTCTTACACACATTCACAAAGATTGGTCCGTGGAGAACTGCTGAGCAAAGTGATGTCAGCTGCCTGTTGCCATTTTCAAAGCCTAGAAAATGGGATGAATGTGGGCAGCTGGGCCAACCAGAGCCAGAGCCATAAAATAGGCAACAAATGTGTTTTCAAATATTTGTTCATACGTAATCCTTACTAGAAGCCCACTGCATGAAATTCATGCAAGGGGCTTGGCCCTCCCAGCCACAACGGCCACCTCAGCCCTCACAGCCCTGGCTGTGTCCAGAAGGTCGCTCGGCTCTCTGGTCTAATTAGTATATTACACTTTTATTATTATAGATTGGTCCTGTGACACTGTCATTATTTCCTTTTGAAGATGAGAAAAGTGATGCTTATGTGAAGTACCCAAGTCACAGAGCTAATAAATTGTAGAACTAGGTTTCAATCAAGAGAAAGGAAGGCCAGTGCTTTTGCCCCCATCATGATGGCCTCCACTCCCTCACCTTCAATGCCTTCGTGACCCTGCATCCTCTCAGTCTTCATGTGTGAACAGCCTCCCTCCTTCCCCACCTCTGACCCCACAGATGGGCTACTTTTTCAAGGGTACTTCCTCTTGTTTGGTGATAACTCACATTGTAGGAAGGTGGTCCATGGTGTCCTCTACTGTTCGGATATGTGCACGTGGTTGGGTGGCACAGCCCACCCACAGCTTTTGTACAAGGTGTAGAGGCTGAGCCTATCTGCAGCTGGCCACTGCACAAGACCACTGTCAGCCCAGGCATTTTCAGAAACCCTTCCAGGTACTTTTATTTTTTAAAACTCTCCCACTCCTCAACATCTACACTAATGAAAGAGAAAAATGCAAATTGACCATACCTTTGCAATGCCCACCAGCCAATCAGGAGTGAGTATGCAACCTAACAAAGATTGGTGCGTTAATTTGTATACACAGGTGCTGGGGGTGGGCAAAGACGCAGGTGTTCTGCACCACCCCAGCCTCTCTGGGCCTCTGGGCAGGGTAGGAAGGCAGAAAGGTGGCTCTGGGCCAGAGCGAAGGTGGTGCCAGCAGCCAGGGGAAGGAAGCCCCATTCTTTTCTTTTTTTAAAATGTATTTTATTGATTTTTTTTTTTTTTTTTTTACAGAGAGAAAGGGAGAGGGATAGAGAGTTAGAAACATCAATGAGAGAGGGGAAAAGATGGCTGCTGATGAGAAGGCAGACTGAAAGACAGTGTGAGAGAGAGAGAAGGAACAAAGAGTGTGTGGATGTACCAAGTGTGGAAATTTGTGGGTGTGCAACAGTTGTACTCCAGAGGACTGTTGGAGAACCCGAATGGGGCTCCCTTAGCAGTGGCGCTGCCTCCACTGCTGCTGAAATCTCTCCCAGAGCTGCTGACTCTGCTACGGAGACCAGACCATCTTGGGTAACTGTTACCAGAATTGTATACATCCAGGAATACTGCAAACAGGACACCCAGGGACCAGCCAGGAACCCAGGAACACCAGAGCTCAAACCAAGAATACGTGGACCCAGACGAGCCCTGCTCCTCCTCACAGAAAGGAGAGGAAAAACTATATAACCAGATACCCAGAGAAGATAGATCATGGGGAGACAAAGAAACAGCCCGCACATGAAAGAAAAACAGGCATCACCAGAAAGAGAAGTAAATGAAATGGAGGCAAGCAACTTGTTGGAGAAAGAATTCAGAGAAATGGTCGTAAGGTGGATGAAAAGAATGGAAGACAAATTTGAAAATATGTGTAAGAACCAAGAGGAAATGAAGAAGAACCAAGAAGAAATGAAAAATGACATCAGCGCTATAAAGAACTCAATAGAAAGCATCAATAGTAGACTAGAAAAAGCAGAGGACCGCATCAGTGAACTAGAAGACAAGGTAGAAAAAAATACCCAAGCAGAGCAGCGCCTAGAAAAAAGAATTAAAAAGCAGGAGGAGAGCCTGGGACAACACAAAACAAAACAACATATGCATAATAGGGGTACCAGAAGGAAAGGAAACTGAGCAAGGAATAGAAAACTTGTTTGAAGAAATAATGACAGAAAACTTCCCTGATATAGGGAAGAAAAAAATGCACACAAATCCAAGAAGCCCACAGAGTTCCAAGCAAAATGAACCCCAAAAGACCAATGCCAAGGCACATTATAATTAAATTGGCAAACACCAGTGACAAAGAAAGAATCTTAAAAGCGGCCAGAGAGAGACAGAAAGTTACCTACAAAGGCTCCCCAATCAGACTAGCGACTGATTTCTCAACAGAAACACGTCAGGCAAGAAGGGAATGGAATGAAATATACAAAGTCATGCAAAGGAAGGGTCTGAATCCAAGAATACTGTACCCAGCAAGGCTATCAATCAAAATTGAGGGTGAAATTAGGGGCTTCACAGACAAAAAAGGACTAAAGGAGTTTGTTACTACCAAACCAGCAATGCAAGAAATGTTAAAGGGCCTACTGTAAAAAGCAAAAATAGGAAAGGAAGAAGGAACACAGGGGTAAAGAATAAAAATGGCGACAAACAAGTATTTATCAATAATAACTTTAAATGTAAATGGATTAAATGCTCCAATCAAAAGACATAGGGTAACTGAGTGGATAAGAAAACATGACCCACATATCTGCTGTCTACAGGAAACCCACCTCAGAAAAAAAGATGCACACAGACTGATGGTGAAAGGATGGAAAAATGTTTTACAGGCAAATGGAAATGAAAAAAAAGCTGGAGTAGCACTACTTATATCTGACAAATTAGATCTCAAAGTGAAGGACATAAAAAGATATAAGGAAGGCCACTTCATTATACTAAAGGGAGCCATTCAACAAGAAGAAATAAGTCTGATAAACATAT
>PVJC01015805.1:0-34460 GCA_004026665.1 Murina feae | reverse complement strand
GGGATCAGGGAGCAGGAAAAGGCTGGCCTGACCACGAGGCGGGGTTTTCCCTGCTTTCTGGTGGCTGGAGGAAGATGGGCAGTAGGCAAGCTTGGGAGGCAGGCCACACCCAGCCCTGGCCATGCTCAAAAAAGAAAACAACATGCTGGGGAGGGCAAGAGTCTGAGAGATCAACATAGAGGGGGTGCCTGCTCCAAGCCTCCACAGTGTGCCTAGGGGCAGGCCCCCGGCAGGTAGACACACACAGGAGGACTGCTCCAAGCCTCAGATGCGGCTGGGGGCAGGTCCCCAGTGGCGACATACACACATACACACACACACACAAAAGGCGCCTGGCAGACTGGGGCCATCATAGGACATCCACTGAGGGGTCCCAGACTGTGAGAGGGCACAGGCCAGGCTGAGGGACTCCCTCCACCCCGAGTGCACAAATTTTTGTGCACCGGGCCCCTAGTATATTATAATGATTATATATGGTGCCAGATAGATATTAGATTTATTGGGGTGATAACTTTGTAAGGTATATAAATATCTAACCACTATGTTGTACATCTGAAACTAATATAATAATGTATGTCAACTGTAATTGAAAAATAATTTTTTAAAGTTAAAGTAAAAAGTTATTTAGTCTTTCTTTATATTAATGAATAATAATCTTGCATGGGGGATGATCAATTCTTTTATCCAATAAATTGCTGTGGATTTTTCTTTTATTGTTTTCTTTTGTTTCTAAACATTGTAGAATAGATTATATGAGGAGAAAGCAAAACAGAAATATTTATGAATGAGAAGTCACCAAATGGCCAACTAATGTAATTTTAAAGTGGACATACAGAAATTAGACCACCAACTTACACTACACACACAAATAAACTCAAAATGGATAAAGGACTTAAACATAAGACAGGAAATTGTAAAAAAAAAACTTAGAAGAATCCATAGGTAACAAAATATCAATATCTTTACTGATATAGCTCCTAGGATAATGGAAACTAAGGAGAAAATAAACAAATGGGACTAATCAAAATAAAAAGTTTCTGCACAGCAAAAGAAACCAGCAACAAAACAACAAGAGAGCCCACAGCATGGGAAACATATTTACCAATGTTATCTCTGATAAGGATTTAATCTCCAACATTTACAGGAAACTCATACAATTTTAACAAAAGGAAGATAAACAATTCAATCAAAAATATAAGCAAAGGACCTAAATAGAAACTTTAAGAAAGAGGATATACAGAAGGCCAAGAGACACATTAAAAACATGCTCAAAGTCACTACTCATCAGAGAGATGCAAATCAAAACAACAATAGGTATCATCTCACACCTGTCAGAATGGCTATCATCATCAAATCAACAAACAATAAGTGCTGGCGAGGATGCGGAGAAAAAAGAAGCTCTCATGCACTGCTGGTGGGACTGTAGACTGGTGCAGCGATTGTGGAGTTTCCTAAAAAAAAAAACACTAAAAATGGAACTTCCGTTTGACCCAGTGATCCCACTTCTAGGAATATATCCCAAGAAACCAGAAACACCAATCTGAAAGGATATATGCACCTCTAGGTTCATAGCAGCACAATTTACCATAGCTAAGATGTGGAAACAGCCTAAGTGCCCATCAGCAGATGAGTGGATTAGAAAACTGTGGTACAGCTACACAATGGAATACTACCCTGCTGTAAAAAGAATGAATTCTTGCCATTTGCAACAGCATGGATGGAACTGGAGAGCATTATGCTAAGTGAAATATGCCAGTTGGAGAAAGATAAATACCACATGATCTCACTCAGTTGTGGAATATAATGAACAACATAAAGTGATGAACAAAAATAGAGCCAGAGTCATAGAAGCATCGAACAGACTGTCCAACCGAAGAGGAAAGGCAGGGGAGGGGAGGATAAGAGATCAACCAAAAGTTTTGCATGCATGCATATGAGCATAAACAATGAACCAAGACAGTAGGGGGTGGTGAGGGCATGTGCAGGGGAATGCCAGGAGCTGGGGAGAGGTTAATGGGGAAAAAGAAACTTACACCATACTTTGAACAATAAAGAATTAGTGCACATACAAATGTTAAATACATTCAACCTACAAAGCTGAACAAGTAAAGCTATTAAAGTAAATGTAGAAAAATAAAAACTAGAATACATTCGCCACTTTTTTGTATCGTTTAAAGCCTTTGTGAGATATTTTCAATTATGTGCACGCATTGTTTTAGAAAGAAAAATACTAAAAATTTGATCTTCTAGACATACATGGAGAATATTAAATTTCATTTGCTTTTAGACTCTAATCGTAATTTTTCTCTCTGCCCCAGAAGATATTTTAATTAGCTAAATATCCTGTTATATTAAAAAGTTATAGAATCTTAGTAAAAATAACTGAATTAGTTGTTATCAAATTAAAAGTTAATTTACCATCAAAAATGCCTTAAACTTATCTTTGGGTAAAAACTTCCATGAATTTTTAAGATTCTTTTCATAATGAAAGGAAGGCCTTTGGCAAACCTAACAACTGGGAAACAAATGCCAAAACCAAAGTGTTATCTAGGGGCAGAGAGAGCACTCTGAGGATTTTCAGAATGTGGCATTCAGAAATAGATGCATCATTATTTATCCTTTTCATAGACTTAATTGGATTTTCTAATGTCATTTTTTGTGTTAGTTTATCACCAAGCGTCTATTAATGTGCTTATCTCTTCTGACTGATGTCAGAGGTTACTCCCTTCCTTTAAAGAGCGTTCAGTTTATCTGAGTAGTAAAAGTCATTGTCATATTGATGTTGTTTTCTACATACCCTGTTAAGTTTGTCAATCTCCAAGATATAAAATCCATTCTCTGGCTAAATTATTTGCAGTTATATTAGCTTCTGTTGTTTCAAGTATAAATATATTTCAGCAATAATTTATTTGGGTGACTATTAGCCCATGTGCTTGCTTCCAACATGTGTTTCATTGAAAAATACTTTTGAAATGGAAGCAATCTGTTTATGGCCATGTAGTCAAGTTGCTCTTAATTTTGGAATGTTTTTATAAATGAAATCCCAATATCTAAACAATGTGAGGCCACTTGCATAGCTTACATGATTATTGACACAGTGGTAGGTTTACATGGTTTAATGTGAAAATACCTATAGAGACACCTGCTCCGTTGAGATGCACACATGCTCTTTAAAGATAAACACACACTACAAAATTTTCTTATATTAGAATTCCCTATTCAATTTCCTAGTTTCATTTGATCCACACACTTTACTTTCCCTAACAGATAATCACCTTCTGATTTTCCTCCTATTTTCTCTAGCATAACCCATAATCAAAGCTCCCATCTCATTGAATTAATCTTTAAGATAATTAAGAAATTGTTTGTGTTCTTCCCAGCCTACCAATGCCATTGTCCCTACTCTACAGGCCTTCAGTTTCTCTTCCAATTATAAGCCTCTCTCCCTTTCATTCATTCAAAATGTCATCAACAGTAAAAGATTACAAATTTATTTAAACATTAGTGGCCCATTGCATGAAATTCTTGCACATTAAAAGGGGATTAATTAGAGGAAATATTTTAATATTGCTATCGGCCTTTTCTCTTAAATAGAAGTGTCAGAAATGAAAAAAAAAGTAGTAAAATGTATATGAAAATCTTCCTCCTGTCAGAGTCTGGGGCATGCCGCAGGAGCCAGAGTCAAGTCCCCACCCACCTGTGGCACCTCAAAATTGCACAAGACCCAGAACCAGCTAGCCATGCCCCCACTGGGCAAGATCCAGACCCCAATGGCCCCACCCTTGTCAAGCCCCACTGGGCAGAGGGCACAGCCTCAGGTCCCATGGCCCAGTGCCAGGTGAGAAGTGCAGTCTCACATCCCCTGTCAAGTCCCACTAGGTGGGGACAGCAGCCTCAAGGCCTCCTTCAAGCCCTGCTGGGCGTGGGGTGCAGCCTCAGGTCCCCCAGCACATCCTTAGGTCCCTCAGCCTGGTTCCAGCATGGGCGGCACAGCCTGAGTTTCCCCCAGCAAGCCCCACCAGGCGAGGAACATGACCTTAGGTTCCTCGGCCTGGTGCCAGGGTGGGGGGTATGGCCTGAGGTCCCCCAGCCTGGCACCAGGGAGGGAGGCACAGCCTGAGGTCCCCTGTCAAGCCCCACCAGGCTGGGGGCACAGCCTCAGGCCTCCTGCCCCAGCCCAGTACCACGTAGCCTCAGGTCCCTGCTGATTGCTTAAGGATCATTATGGAAACTTGGCCTCTGCTGTGAGTGCAGCCATCTTGTATTATGGAATCCCTGCCTCTGCTGTGGGCATAGGCATCTTGACCATTATGGTGTGATGGTCAATTTGCATACTCCCTCTTTATTAGATAATATTAGAATGAAGAACACCTACAAAAAAATAGCTGAAAGCTGTGCTCTCAAGAACTATTTGCTATCAAACAGGGATAATAATTTTGTGCAAAAGAACTTGTTACTCAACCAATGTTGTGATGACAACACATCCCATCCTATCTAATAAAAGAGTAATATGCAAATTGACCATCACAAGATTGCTGTCTCCATGTGGTCAAAGATGGCTTCCCCCATGTGGTCAGGGATGACCACTATAAGATGGTCAGCAAGGGAGGGCAGTTGGGGGGGGACCCAGGCCTGCAGGGAAGGGCAGTTGGGGGGGGAACCCAGGCCTGCAGGGGAGGACATTTGGGGGGATCCAGGCCTGCAGGGAAGGACAGTTGGGAGGGGAGGATGAAGCTGGCAGAGGAGGGCAATTGGGGGGGACCCAGGCCTGCAGGGAAGTGCAATTAGGGGAGAACCAAGTCTGCAGGGGAGGACAGTTGGGGGGGACCCAGGCCTGCAAGGGAGGATAGTTGAGGGGGACCAGGATGACTGAGGAGGGCAGTTGGGGGGAACTAGGCCTGCAGGGGAGGACAGTTGGGGGGGACCAGGTTGGCAGAGGAGGGCAGTTGGGGTGAACCCAGGCCTACAGGGAAGGGCAGTCATGGGGGACCCAGGCCTGCAGAGGAGGACAGTTGTGGGGGACCATCCTGGCAGGGAGAGGGCAGTTAGGGGCAATAAGGCTAGCATAGGAGCAGTTAGGCATTGATCAGGCTGGCAGGGGAGTGGTTAGGGGCAATCAGCAGGCAAGAGGTCAGGAGCCAGCAGTCCTGGATTGTGAAAGCATCGTCCAACTGCCCATTTAGTTGAACATCCCTCAAGGGGTCCCAGATTGGAAAGGGTGCAGGTTGGGCTGAGGGACACCACCCCCACCCCCCACTCCCACTCCATGCATGAATTTCATGCACCGGGCCTCTAGTCTATAATAATAAAAGCATAATATGGTAATTAGACCAGACATCCTTCTGGATGAAGTTGTGGTTGCAAGGAAAGCCCAGGTCCCAGGTGCCAGAGAGAAGCTGGTGCCAGCAGCAGGGGAAGGTAGGTCTATTCTGGCACAAATTTTATGCATCAGGCATCTAGTGATTAAATAATGGATTTGAAACAATGGATTCAAGGGAATTGAAGATACATTGTTAGCTGCAGAATTTCTCAACCCGTTGGGATGTTCTAACATATATATTCAAAACTCATTTCACCACAGGACACTTTTTTCAAGGAACAGATACCCTACAGAATACTGTCTGACTGACACAGTACTAAGGGACTAACACCCTGGAATTATGAGTTCAAACTTTCCAGGTATTGGCCATCAGGTAAGAAAAGTTTGTCACCCTTCGCAACGTTCCACACGGCCATTCATCCACTTAGCAGCAGCTATGATAACTAATAATTACTGGGCACTAACTATGCTGCAAATATTGCTAAGTGATTTTTCATCTTTTTATAATGAAGTAATTACAGAGAGGTCTTGTAACAGAGTTACCTAGTCATGCAATTAACTACTAAATGATGCAAGTAGGCTTCCAACTCTGAACCTAAGCCTAGATTTTTATATGCAGCAGATCAGAAGATTATTTTAAGGGATGATATAATATTTACAATATTACATATAAATGAACTTTTTAATGAATCTATATTTTTCTAAGGAGAAATGAAATGTGTGTTAATTGCTAACTTCTCAGCAATATGACCCTAATAAAAGAAATAGAAAAGCTGTCCCTTTCCTTCCAAAGTCACAAATGCTTTCTAATTACCCATAAGTTACACAGAACTAGAAATTCACTTACAGGGAGCTTTCTGTTATTCTGTTGACTCTCAAAGATCTAGGTGAGATACTGCATAGATTTATAACCTATAAGGAATCAACTGCTCAGACATAATAAACAATTCTGAATATATTACTAAACTTTACCTATAAAACTAAATCAACTCATTTTTATCTATATGATCCTATATAATAAAGAGGGAATATGCAAATTGAGCATCACTCTGGTCAATTTGCACCCACAGCTGAGGCTAAGTTCCCATAATGAGCTTAAGGAGCATCATCAGGGACCTGAGGCTGCACGCTCCCCCACCTCCTGCATGAGGCTTGACAGGGGACCTCAGACCATGCCCCTCACCTGGCAGGGATTTATGGGAGACCTCAGGCTGCTCCCCCCAACCCTGGCACCAGGCCAGAGAAACTCAGGCTGCACCCTCTCCTCTGGCCCTAGGCCAGGGGACCAGAGGCTGTGCCCCCCTGCCCTGGCGCCAGGCTGGGGGATCACAGGCTACTCCCTCCACCCAGCAGGGCTTGATGGGGGACCTCAAGCCATGGCCCCCTGTCCTGGCACCTAGGAGACCTGAGGCTGCACCCCTCCACCTGGCAGGGCTTGACATGGTGGGACCAGCTGGGTCTGGATCTAGCCCAATGAAGGGGGGCCGTCCAGGTTTGGATCTCGAGCGATTTTGAGGTGCACACGGGTGGTTGAAGATTTGACTGTGGGTTCCATGGTACATTCCAGGCTCTGACAGGAGGAAGATTTTCATATACATTTTACTAATTTTCTTTAATCTCTGACACTTCTATTATAGAGAAAGGACAAATAGCAATATTAAAATATTTCCTCTAATTAATCCCCTTTTAATGTGCACGAATTTCGTGCACTGGGCCACTAGTGTTATTATAAATGTCTTTATCACAAAAGTTAATAAGAGTCTAAGTCAAATTACTGTGATCCAGTTTTGTGTGTGTTTGTGTGTACATGTGTGTGTTGGTGGTGGTGGTGTTTGTGGCAGGCATGGGGAATCCTATATAATAAAAACCTAATATACCAAGCGTCTGTTCATCCATTCAACCAATCAAAGCATAATATACTAATGATATGCTAAGGCTGCTCAACTGCTCGCTATGAAGTGTACTGACCACTAGGCTGCAGAAGTTGACTGGTCAATCAGTCACTATGACATGCACTGACCACCAGGGGGCAGATGCTCAATGCAGGAGCTGCCCCCTGATAGTCAGTGCAGTCCCACAGGAGGAGCTCCACTCAGTCACAAGCCAGGCTGAAGGCTGCGAGTACAGCCGTGGGTGGTGATAGCCTCTCCCACCTCCTTGGCAGTGCTAAGGATATCCAACTGTAGCCACAGTTGGATATCCCCTGAGGACTCCCGGGGTACCAGAGGGATGTCTGACTGCCAGCATAGGCCTGACCCCTGGAGATCAGGCCTAAGCTGGGAGGTGGACATCCCCAAAGGGGTCTTGGCCTATGAGAGAGTGCAAGCTGGGCTGAGGGACCCTTATGAGTGCACTAATTTTCATGCACCAGGCCTCTAGTAATATATAATTGTGGGCTAAGTCCACTTCAAAAACAAAGGAATAAAAATTAACCACATTTTTTATTTTTTAAAACATGTTTTAACAGAAGTAAATTCTCAAAAATGAAGAAAATATCTTTTACCCATTAGCTATTAACATACAGTTCTTACGTATAGTTCCATCTCATTTGCTTTCATAACAGATCACAGGTTTCATCACACTAAATTTATAGTAAATACCCAAAGAAACATAGAGATATTATAGCACTTAGTACAATGATGAGAAAAATTAAACAAGAGACTAGAAGAACTTTTATGAGGCTCTCAATCCTGAGATTCGTGTGTATGTTAAACTTCTGAATATAGAAGTTTAGAGAATGTGCCATGTAAACACATTCTTTCTAATAATAATAAAAAAATGTTGAATGCTAGTTCTGGCTGCAAGTAATAATATTTACTATTTGCTAAATACCTGCTATGAATGCTTCAGGCACTTTACACACAGAATTACATCTAATTACTATTATGCTCATCTAAAATAGGTATGTTACCCATTTCAGATATTTAAAAAAATAAGATCTTAGAAAAGTACTCTGCTCAATGTCACACAAGTGACATATTCTATATCTGAGTCAATATACATAAACCAGAGGCCCAGTGCACAAAAATTTGTGCACTCAGGAGATCCCTCAGCCCGGCCTGTGCCCTCTCGAAGTCTGGGACCTCTCAGGGGATGTCCGCCTGCTGGCATGCCTGGCCAGCCTGGGTGTGAGGCTTATTTATCTTCTATAATTGAAACTTTGTTGCCTTGAGTGGCCTAGGCAGGCAGTTTCCTCCATCACTGGAGCAACGGAAGCCTCCTGTTTGCTCTAGCTCTGTGGCTGCCAGCTGCCATCTTGGCTGGGTTAATTTGCATACAGCCACTCTGATTGGCTGATGGTGTGGCTTGGCTGGTGGGTGTGGCTTGGCTGGTGGGCGTGGCTTAGGTGTAACTGAGTGAGGGTCATTTTGCATATTGCTCTTTTATTAGATTAGATACCTATATCAGTATACATACTCAACTCACAAATTCAACCACAAGTTCAAGTTTCAGATACATTTAAAATAACATTTGTCAATGTTAAATTGGGAAAGAAATGTATAGGAAAACAGATAAGTGATTAGGAGATTGGTTTGGTCTGTAATACAAGTATAAATCTTGCTATATTTTAAATTGCAATGCTCTATGTAAGATAGATCCGAAGGTCTATGTTAAATTCCTTTTAAGGCAGCATTACATGTTTTGTTTTAACATCTCATACAGTTTAATACTAATAGACAATTAGATATTTTCTCTTCCCATAATTTCAATGCAGAGGTCACATTTTCCAATTGATGATTCAATGAACCAATTCTGTACTGAAATGTTACATGGAAAGACCTTTTAAATATAGAAAGCAATAGCTTGTTACATTTGCTCACAGAACTACATCAGAGTGGTAAGTTTCCGACTTTGTCATTTGATATAAATAAACCAAAATGCTATATATTTATTTTAAACCTAGGACCTTTTATGCATAGAATTTTCTTCCAAATTAATCCAATGGAAGATTTAACAGCATTTAATGTTGATTCTTTCCAAATCAGTACAGAAATATAATGCAATTCCATGGCATAAAAGGCATCTATTTTGGTTGGTGCAGAGTCCACAACCAGTAGATGGCTCGTAAGCTAGTATTCTTGTGATCAGGACACCAGTGTGTTCCAGCTGCCAATAGCTGGTTCAGTGCCTTCCTGATTTCCACTATTGTTTATGGTGATAACCAATATCCCCCTAGGGGGCCAGTCAGGAAAATTCTTCCTGGTGGCCCATCCTAGATGTTGCTCCCAAGACACATAAATTATGTAATAACTAATTTTCTATATTAAAGTTTCTTTTCTGCTTCAAACTGCTAGATTGCTTTCTACTAAATGCCTCTAAACAATGTGTTATACAACATCCCAATTGTTCCAGGGACAACAAGAGAAGTAGGTAAAATAATGTAAAATGCAAGTAGAATAATGAAAGAATAAATATCTACTAATAGACAAGAAAACTGTGGTAAAGAAGGTTTCTCGGGAGAACTTGCCTTAGCAGATATTGGCTTAGGAATGAACAAAAACACCAGTAGAAGAGAATAGAGAATTCGCAATGTAAATTCTAGGATGGAAGTCTGCTATATGGAAATGATGGTATTTCTATTCAATAGAAAGAGCAGGGTTCATTTAATAAATGTTGATACTCAATTAACTGCCCTTATTTTTAAAAATTCAATTGGATTTCAGCCTCATGCTATACACAAAAATACATTCCAGGCACACTGTAAAAAATTTAAATGTTAGAAAAATGTGTAAAAAACTATATTGGTTATGTAAGGGTTAGTAAGATTCTTTTGATCAAGACAGGAACAGGAACTATGAAAGAAAAGTTAAGAATATTAAACCAAGGAACATTATATGCAAGGCAACAAATGCCATAATCAAATCATTTAACAAATGATTATTTTTAAAAATGTTTGTGATGTATAAGATAAAGTTTAAATCTTCATTATGTAAAGCAATCTTAAAAATTATTAAGAACAAAGACATAGTAGCACTATGAATAAATTATGTAAAAATGCTAATTAAATTATAATTAATATTTCATATTTTTAGTGAAATGTCACTATGAAAGTACATTGAGTAGTGTGCATGAGTGGACAGGGGTTCTCTCTAACCTGATGGAGGAATTAGGAATTATGTTAGTATTTATGAGAATTATCTGGTAATATATATTCAATAATAGTTCATGAGGGAGAAATCAAATCTTTCGTGGATTTCATTAGAACTTTTCCTGAAAGTTTAAAGTAGTATTATCCAAGAGATATAATGCAAATCACAAAAGCAAGCCACATATGCAACTTTAAATTTTAAACAGCTACATTAAAACAAAAATAGATACAATTAATTTTAATATTTTATTTAATCCAACAAATTTAATGTTTTTACATGTAACCAATATAAAATTACTGAAAGATTTTATATTCTAATAGAGGCCTGGTGCATGAAATTTATACACAGTGTGGGGGGGTCCTTTGGGGGGTTTCTCAGCCTGGTCTGCACCCTCTCTAATCCAGGACCCCTCAGGGGATGTCTGACTGCCAGTTTAGGCCAGATTGGGCCTAAACTGGCAGTTGGACATCCCTCTCACAATCCAGGACTGCTGGCTCCTAACTAGTCACCTGCCTGCTTGCCTGATTAGCCCTACTGGGCCCCTGCCAACCTGATCACCTCTAACCACCTCTGCCTCCCAGCCTGGTTGCCCCCAACTGCCCCCCACCATTGGCCTGGTCATCCCTTAACTGCCCCCCTGCAGGCCTGGTCACCCCTAACTGCTGCCCTGCCAGCCTGGTCACCCCTTACTGCCCCTTCTGCCACCCTGGTCACCCTTAATTGCACTCCCCTGCCAACCTGGTCACCTCCAATTGCTCCCTCCTGCCAGCCTGGTCGACCCTCACTGTTCCCCCTGCCAGCTTGGTTGTCTCTCAAAGGCCCCTGCTGGCCTGGTCGCCCTTTACTGCCCCCCTCAGCTGGCCTAGTCACCCTCACTAACCCCCCTGCTGGCCTAGTCACCCCACATAGCCTGGTGTTCAGTCATTTGGTCGTCCCTCACTAACCCCCCTGCCTACCTTGTCACCCCACTCAGTCTGTTCCGTCATTCATTGTCCATTCGGTTGCAATGGCCTCTGGCGCTCTCTCTCTCTCTCTCTCTCTCTCTCTCTCTCTCTCTCTCTCTCTTTCTCTCTCTCAGCATAATATTTTATGCTAAGTCTTGCAAAATGGTATATGGTTTACACTTCAGGCACATTTCAATTTGAGCCAACTCTATTTCAAGTGCTCATGACCCACAAATCTCGTGGATACAGCATTGGTAGCATAGTATGCTTTTTGTGGTCTATCAGCCAATAGAGAGTATACAAGCTTTCAGTAATCTGACATCACAGAAAAAATATGCATTCTATACACTTGTCAGAGAATACAATTTTCAGCTCACTATCATTGTTAGCAGAAATCCATATGAACAAGAATTGTCAAAATTTATAATGTGACCAACCTGCTTGAATGTGTTTTTATTAGGCAGCAGTCAGTGTCTTAGATCCATGGACTTACTTATGTTTGGAGTTTACCAAGTGGGTATGATAGAGAAAGAGACAGGATGGGAGACAAAGCATATGCAAAGATGTGATTAAAATAATGATGTATGTATTCCAATTTGGATAAAATTAGAAAGTAAAGGTAAGGAATTATTCAGCATTGAAGCAAAGTTATCATAAAAAGAAATACGTTCTTTTCCACTGATATTCATGCTGAGTGGGAGAGCAAGTGTGAGGGAAGGAAGGCAAAAGAAGGAGAAAAAATAATGAGAAGGAAAGAAGCAAGGACAAGGAGGCACTCCAGAAATATGGAATGAAAGAAGGAAAGAAGAAAGGGGGGAGTGGAATGAAACAGAATACTTAAACACGGGAGAAAATATGTTCCAAATGGAATTTATGGAACATAAGCTCTAAAACTTTTCATAGGGAAAAAAACCCCTGTTGTGTGATGTCATGAGCTTTTGGGTATAATTGCCATAGTAGCACTGACCTTGAAACAAAAATAACCATAAAATCCTTTCCTTGGTGCCATATCCCCTCCAGCTACTATTATTTTTCTACACTCTGGCTGCCATGCTTCCAAAAGCAGTCTGCATGGTGACCATATTCTCACCTATCTCCACCCTTCCACTCATGCCAATTTGGCTCTCATCCCCTTTGCTAAAGCTACTTACTTCTCTCCCTAAGGTCGTGGGTAAGTCCCGTAATGCCAAATAAACTGGCTAAATTTCAGTCCTCAATTTAATGGAACTACTCAAAGAATTTGGGCTAGTTCACCACTCTTGCCTTCCAAAAACATTTTATTTTTGAAGTGTTGCCATTATACTTTTGTTTTCCTTCTTTCCTTTTTAGCCTCTCTCAATCATATTGAGCCAACACCTCCTTTCCTACCAACATGTAAATATTTGTTCCCCAGGGTCTTTATCCTAGGGCATCTTTTCTTTCTACGCTAAACTTCTTTGCTATGTTATCTTATTTACTGGTACAGTTTTAAGTACTATATGTTTCCTAATTTTATATCTCCAGGTTGAGCTGCCTTTCTGAGCCCCAGATCATAATGTCAAATTGTGTACTTGACATCACTACTTGACTCTTCCTTAGGTACCTCCCATATAACATATCCCAAATTGAAATATGGATGTTCTTCCTCTCACGCCCTAACTCTTCCCATTTCAGTCTTTTCCATTGGAGTAAATGACAACTTCATGACCCTCCCATTTTTCCATGTCACAAAGCTCGGATAAATTCTTCACATTTCTTTCTCTCTCAGAATCCATATCTGCTATATCACAAAAGGCGTGTAATCGTTCTTAGTAAATATGTTCACTGTGTTTTATTGGTTGGTAACGCCTAATTGTTCAGGAACTTCCACTGCTGACCTCTTCTAATTCATCGTACCAGCAGCAGCTCATGTGATCTTCTAGAAACCAAAATCTAATTAATTCGTGCCTGCCTCTGTTTTAAAACCTCAATAGCTACTCATTATGCTTTGGGAGGTTTTTATACAGATTTATGCAATTCAGTTTCAGTTTACTTTCCCAGCTTCTTCTGCAACTCTCCCCCTTGCTCATTATAACTTTATGAATGCATAATAGTTGACAAATCTTGAAAAAAGTTATCATTTTGAGTCTTATTCCTTCACTTACATCATCACACTTAATTTATCACACTCAAACTTCATTACTTTGTGCCTATCTCTCTAGTTCAGCAAGAGCACAGTGAATTTTGATCTTGTTTTTCAAGGTGACCATTAATCCTATTATTAACCTATCATGTGTTACTTAATAAAGACACTATACCTATATATTCAATCATGTTACTAAAAATATGTTGATCAAAGACCAATGTCTGAAGTACAATACTCATTACTTCAGACTGATATTAATCTATTGATACCCTGTATAAGTTTTCATAATTCCCTATCAGTGAGGCTATTTTTCTTCATATGCCAGGGGGATTGAGATAACAGCTAGTAGATTATGTTACTTTTATTAAGTAAATGTCATCAACATTCCTTTACTTTGCCTCAATAAAATACATTTTTTTAAATGACAGAAACAGTATGCTATAAATTTTTCAGATAAGTAAAAATATTCTATTAACATGAATGACACTTGTTATCATGTTATAACATCATTTGATAACCACATAATTCAAAAATCTAAACTTTTTCACAGAGCCTAAATCTTACAATATAAACCTATGAGTGAATTATTTTTTCACCAACTCTATAAACTTTAAGTTTAGAGACAAAAATAACTACACAAGCTTTCTTCAAATTGTAGTAATATAGCTAGAAGGGGGACCACTAGACTTTCTCATGAGGCACCCTATTTTTAGTGAATAAAAGAAATAGAATTAACTCTCATATTGGTTACCTTTCAATGGAAGATGCATAAGGGACATCATTTTAACAAAAACATTGCTCTAAAAGAGAAGAAGCTTATGGAAACAGATGTAGCAGTATTTGAGAAATAAAGGTACTTTAGCATGAACTTTTGCTTCTTCCAAAAGTGAAATTCACTCAAAGTCCCTCCTGTAAGAAGATAATTGTATTCCCACAGGCAACTTGTCATGGACAGACAAGATCACAACAAGTGCAGCTGGGCCTTATTTGGCCTAGAAGTAGAAAGTCAGAAATTAAGTCTATTCCCTTTGTCTTTCATTTCTCCTCAATTCTTTAATCTCATCTTCTGTTACTATCCATCTGGCACATGAGTCAACCTGATTGTCCTCTATTGTAGATAATCAAACATTGGCCTTGCACTAAAAAGCCTCACTATCTCTTATTTGAAAGGAGAGAAGGGCTTTGGTGAGTCCAGCAAATCTGCAAAAACCAGACAACACCCACCCTTGGCCATTAATCAGTCCCCTGGTTGGCCGCCTGTCTTTGAATCAAGTGCCTACGCCAGGCCCAAGTGACTGTTTCTGAGAATCTGGGTGACACATGGTTCTACCCATTTTACACGAGTATCAACGGATAGGACATGATAAGGGAAGGGCCTATGGTCTATGAAAAAGTATCTGGAGTAGGGAAAGTTCTAAACTTTTATTGAAGAGCAATGAGAGAATTAAGGAAATTACTTCATTAATTAAAATCAAAGTAGAATTTTGCCTTAATTTTATCTCATTCAGTTTCCCAATAGTGACCTTGTAGTTCACTAATTGTACTAAAAGTGCAGCTTAAGTCCAGCTGAGATTTAAAAAAATATATCAGTCTATTAAGTCTAAAAAAATGTGATTGGCCAATGTAGAAAATGTGTATACTTTAAGGATTTTTCATACAGTCACAAGAAATATTTTACAATTTTTCATTCCAGTGACATGATTTTATAGAGTCATGCCACTTTGATATGGAATGTTTCTCCACATCTTTGTGATGTGGGTGTTCCTCCATCTTCCACCCCATCCCTCCAAAAGAAACACGGTGACTTAAAAGTTACAGCTTTAACAGTTTAGAAAAGTTTTGTAGGAAATGAAAGAACACAAGGAATTAGTCAATATTTTCATATGATTATACTGAACAATATAACATCTTGTCTAAAGTAGGTGCTAATCTTCTGATGCTCTCACTTATCAAGGTAATGTGATATCCACATGAAGTCAAAGTAGGAACACAATAAATGGCAGCTATTAAAAGAAGGCCAAAATTTCAAGTGGTCCTAACACTATCTTATTCTTCTGAAAGTTAGACATGATGTTATGGATGAGTTGATACAAAAAGAAATGAGATTATTGACCCTGATCAAAGAATGAAGGTTAGTTTTTAGCATGGATCATGACCCCCCAAAAATGAGGAATATAGTAAGTGGAGTTCCAAGTCAGGAATTATTCTTGTACTTTTTAGTATGTCTTATAAAATAGAACACATAAAACATAAAGCAATGGGAATTACTAATATGAAAAAATTGCACAGAAGCTGAAAAGAAAGGAAAATATGACACATGGTATAACAAAACATAACTTACTTTAATGAACTGGATACAAAGGAAATTTTATAAAAGACCACAAGGCATGATGAATTACTTCTCATAATTACAAGGGGAAGTAGTATTTCTGGATTATTTCAATTCTGAGCACTTAGAAGCAACAAAGAAATTTCGGTCCAGTGGTAAATGTCTAAAAAGCTCATTTTTATCTGAGTGAAAAATAAAGACCAGAAGGGTATAATTCCATACTATATATGACATATTCACCACCTGGATTAATTCAATATCTGCTGCAAAACTTAGATACTAGTCTTTATATTTAAAACAGAAATGAATTACAAGGCCATGTAACAACTTATTTGTAAAAATTTCTGGAATGTTTGCCCTTCCTATTCTTATTTTATAGCTATTTTTATATATTCTAGAATGTATAAAGTAGTAAAATAGCAACTGTAACTTAGATAATCAGGTTTAAATTCTTAAATCTGGATTTAGATTTGGCAGGAGTATTCTTTACTTCACATTACAATTTTTTTTATTCCATCAGTAATATTTTGGTAAAATGGATTACCCATCTTCTTATAATGATGAGGTATCTCATAGTTTTTCTGTTTAATGCTTTACACATGCACACACACACACACATACACACCCATATATTTTAACTGGGTCATAACTGGTGCTCCATGGTTGGGAAAATAAAACATGGTCTCATTCTGTCCTATTAAATTTCTATTTTATTTTTTCCTGTACCTGGCCTAGTCTAATACCATTTTAATCAACCTATCCTTAGTTCTTGTCATTGTGAATTCTTTTTTTTAAATCATCTTCTCAGTACTACTAACTACAATATTTCCCCAAGGATATGGTAGTGTCTTTCTACAGGAAACCATACTTCCTCATTGTCTTTTTATGTGGGAGCTTGATGACTTCATTAAGGTTTCCCCTAAGGAAACATGATCAGTTTCTCAATAAGAACTCTATATTTTACATGTAAATGTGATCCTACAAACTCAAGTAGTAACTAACACAAATTAAGCAATTACTGCTTGCTATGGCTCCCCTGAAAAGCACTTCACGTGCATGTTTCTCTTTTAATTCTCAAGACCACTCTTTCTTTCCAATGAAAGTTATTATTCTGCCTGCTTTGCTTTTTAGATGGACAAACGGAGATGATTTAGTTACTTATCCAAGATCATAGAGTGGGTAAGCGATGAAGCTGGACAGGATGTGAAGCAATCTGAGTCCGGAGGTTCTCACACGTGTGCGCGATCACATGCAACACGTGTGCAGATAGATGCAGCAAAAACGTTCCTCTGCTTCCTGGGACTTGCTGTCCCAAGTATAACGCAAAATATGCTGCTGTTTAGCCTAACATCATAAACAATTGGATATTATGGAATTGTTTCATATTATAGTGAAAATGCCCTAAGAAACAGCACCTTTTTTAAATCTCAACATTCATCTTTATCAAAACCTCTCCAGCTGATCTGAAGAAAGTTTTACCGGCCACTAGAGAAGAATCGGAATCAGAGTGTCTCTGTAGGGGAGGGCTAGGTTGTTGGCTGTGTTGGAAGCATGGAGTCAGAGTAAAAGCTTCAAATCTTCAAGAACCTCAAGACGTAGGAGAGAGACCCAGACAAACCACGATCCTTCAAGCTATGTATAAGCTTGTAGCACAGAGAGGAGAGATGCCTTTTGTTTTTAAGCGAATGATATATTTAACTCTCTTCGTAAGAGACATAAAATCATTTTAACAAAAATACAAAAACTTTAGGGCGGGGATTAATTTGTGCTTTAATAAATAAGCTTTATAGAAGGTAGCAGTTAAAATTAAATTTTAAAATCACTAGTTTTAGAACAAAGCAAAGGAACAAAAGGAATAAATTTCTGTCCACTGTGAATCATTTTTTACATTATTTTAGTTCTGGGTACCACTAAGGGACAAGTTGAATACTCACAGATACCTCTGATGGCTGCATACACAGATGTCCCTACAAGCACACCATACACCTAATGTGAAAAGGATCTTTATAGGCCTAAAACCCTTTTAGATTGTATTTATTATTTTGCCTTTGCATTACTACACAACTCTTATGGGGGGGATAGAAGATTGTTGGTGAAGTGAAGCATGGATGATATTCAAATAATTATTAATTGTGGGAGAACGGGCAAATCACTTCTTGTGTCTCAGTTTTCTCTTCTCTAAAATGAAGCAGTTGCACTGATCCCTAAGTTAAAGTCTGCCATGCTGTGGAGATGCCCAAAGCAGAAAGAGAGGTCACAAAGATGACATCTCCACTCAATCAAAGGATTAATCCAAACTAGTTCTCTTGAAAGACTAGTCATATCTAGGAATGGGCCTGGGTTAATATCAAAAGACAGCTCACTATACAAAAAATTTCATTACTTTGGTCAAATAAGGAGGTAAATAAAGAAAATAATAAGTACCATATTAGGAAGAACCAAATGAGATGGGAGAGGGATGGAAGGAACAGAAAAATCAGAATGAGAGAGAGGTTGGTTGAAATCACTCTAGCATTATTCATAATAGCAAGTGCCTCAAAATATTATGTGAGTATCAAGTAAAATGAAAATCACTTTCTGGCTCTTCTGATCAATTCAGAAATTTAAAACAAATTGCAGTCCCTTTCATTTAACTAAATTGCTAACTGAAATTACAAAACAGCTCACCTGCTCTAGGTTCAAAAGTCATGGTTGGTTACTTACAAGTGCAGCAAAGTGTCCATCAGAGCCACTGTTTCCAACATTGCCAATATTTAATATTTAAAATTTAACATATTGAGATATCATGGGCTCCAACTCCCTTCTTGCCATTTTCCATTGTCACAAATATACTTCCCATTTAAACTGGAAATCGGCGCTTTAGATTTTATATATTAAAACATACATTAGCCAAGAGAAGCAACTGAAGCCAAAGCGACATGACCTGGAAAATGCTAGTAAGCTCTGAGAAATTCTATTCAGCAAATTCATAAAATTTCACTCCGACTTTCTTGTTGCATTTCTCACTGTGAACATCTCCAATAATCATAATACCCAAGTGAGGGCTTTTTTTAAAAAAGTCAAACTGAACACTTTTTATAATACTACAAAGTTCACAAATGCATTTGAAATACTTCAAAAAGAACTGACTACAAACGCCATCATGTCCGCTTGACCTGTAAATCCATTTAGGTATTCAAACAAATTGACCGGTTTTTTGTTTTTTTTTTTTCCTTTTAAAAAGTTAGCAAAATCTGTGGAGCTAGGTGGTGCTGCGTAAGCCGGATAAGCAGGTCGCAGTCCATCCCAGCAAGGTCCAGGGCTGGATTTTGAAAAGCTGAAAAGCGGGCAGGTAAATGGCAGGCGAGGAAGGGGGGGCGCCCGCTGACAGAGACTGCCACAAACCTTTAGGAGGTTTTGCTGGACCATGTGGACAGAATTGTAAGGATCACGCGTAACTTTAAAACACCTGCAAATCTTTAAAACGCGCCCCAGGGCGATTTTACAAAGGAGAGGACTCTGCCCTGATGCCCTGGAAAGCTCCAGCCGCCTGCAGGTTGCAGACACGGCGGTGGGAACCTGGCCTCCCACCTGGTGGCGTCCACATCCCCACCCCTCCTGCCCCGCCACCCCGCCCTCCGCAAAGCACTGGTTTGCCGAGGGACTGGCAGGCAGCGCGGGGGAGCAGTGGGCAGCGCTGGTCCCCGCGTGGACCGCACAGCCTCAGCCTCCGCCGCCCAGCCGGTGCCTCCGGGCCGCCTCCCCCGCGGCTGCCCCGCCGCGCGCCCACCCACCTGGGGGCGCCGGGCCGCTGGGCGGCTGCTCCCGGCGGCTCCCGCTCGCCCTGCGGGGCGCTGCGGGCAGCATCGCGGCGGGTGCTGGAGCCCCGGAGTCGCAGGACCTGAGGTTCTCCGCGGGCCGATGGGCTCCGGCCTCTCCCTCCCTCCGCCCGCAGCCGCACCGCCGCAGGCCGCTGGGGCCGAGGTCCCGGTCGCACTGGCCTGGGGTCGGGCTGGGCTCAGCCTCGCGGGGCGCCCTGCGGAAGTGAAACCGCCCCGGGGCTCGCTCTGGTGTCCTTTCAGGCGGGTGTAGTTTCTAAGGCTCTCTGGTCCTGGCCCCCCGCACCTGCCCCCCCAGGACGTCCTTAAAGCTGTGACCCTGTCACTGCAGCTCTTCTTGCCCCATCCTAGGTCTCCCACCGCACCCCACTTCGGCAGAAATAGGGCTAGCACAAGTAGATACGTGCTGGGAAATGGGCGGTAAGAGAGACCCGCAGGCATGGATATAAAATTAAGATGTAGATGGAGGTAGTATTTAAATAGGTAGATGGATGATCGATAGATACATAGATAGCTATAGATACAGACACAGATACAATTTCATTTCGCACGATCTCTCTAGGTTACATTCAGTACAGATTAGATAAGGATCTAAGTAGGCACCCTAAACCAGAGTGCTCTTTGTTGCTTAGTTTGCTTTAAAGGCGGAGAAGACTCATAGTTGCCCCAGATTCTTAAAACAAATTTCCCGTTTCTTTCAAAGATCTCTAAATTATCTCTTAAAGTAAAAATAAATAAATAAAAATAAGTTGAAGATCAATTTGAAGATTTGGTAATATTCTGTGGTTTAAAGGCTCCCCCTCCCCCACCCCGCCCCAACCCTTCCCTTTTTAGAAAAATAACCTGAAAGGAAGGCTTGTGCAGCAACTGTTAATCTCACAGTCATTTTAGGCACACCGTAAGTTTCAAATATCAAAATGTTAAGTATTTCTCACACAACTGGACTTGTTTTATACTTATAATGAGGAAAACTTGGAGAGTATGTAAAATGCCAACAAATTTTGTAAACTATTATGGACATAATTGTTTTCCAGAACTTCCTCTAAACTCATCATTAATTTTAAGTTGATCTATGAAATAATGAAGAAATGTTATCTAATTTAAGAAATAATATATTGACAAGTTTAATGTCTTCTGTGAATGCCTGTTTCCTAAGAGCCCTCAGTATAATAAACTCCCAGTCCCTATAAACTCTTGGTCAATATTTTCAGAAATTCAATTGTTAGGAAAGCATTAACTCTTCTTAAATCAACCCACTGGGGAAACAATGGCTGCATTTGTTCTTCACAAAGGACACCTTGACCAAGAGGAGGAAAGAAGACATATAAACACTTCAGCTTAAACTTCCCAAGTAAGCATCCAAGTCTTCAGAGGCATCCTAGTTAGTTCTGTGGAAACACATAATGCTCACTTCATTTATGCAAGCAAAAAAATAATTTGATAAGGATAGTCTTCAGATAGTAAATTGTATCTGAAACACATATGGAGCAGTCTTCCTGTATGAAGACCCCTGGACTGGGACTCAGACATATGAGGTTGCCATGACAACTCTCCATCTTTCTATCTAGGCAACTGGTGTAATTAATATTTCTATAATCTCAGCTACATGAGGAAATTAGAATAATTATAGCCAAGTCTTTGTCAGCTATATAACTTTATGATCCAGTTTCCTATACTACACATAGAAAAAATAAGATTTACATTAGCTAGGAAAGTTAAGCATAGCTCCAGATGCTCACTTTCACTATTTACATCAATATGATACTAGTAAATGAAAAAAGCAAAGCAAAAATGTGTATAAAATTGTGGGTTGGTTTCTGTAAAAAAAAACAAAAAACAAAAAAACACAAAACTATTTTATTTAATAAAGCTATGTGTTAGAAAATCTTTTAAAATCTTCCACTAAAGTTCAAAAATTATTGTAGCTATGTGTTTGTTTCAGGTACTGAATGTGAACTCAGTTCTTGCTCACAGGTAATGAGGTAGTGTTTCAGCCCACTTAGTTATTCTTTTGTTTCATTAGTTCTTGCTATGAACAGCTACTCTGGTTTTGTTTGTTTGTTTATTTTTAAGTAATCAATGTGCCAAGCACAATGTTTCACAATGTTCATGTCATTTTGTTTTCAAAATCATATGGTTTTAACCATAATTTACAAATGCGGAATCTGGGTTTTAAAAGTTTTAAATGACAGAGCTGGAATACAGTCCTCAATTTGACTCCATAGCCTGCCTTCTTAATAATCCTTTGTTCCTTTCAGAGTCGCATAACAGCATTGCTAAAAATTTCATGGACACCATAGGCAACTTTATATCTATACACATGCAGAAATTGCTTTTTTTGTACCCACTTTACCATAGAGCAATAATCTCATAGAAATCTACATTCATTTCTTTTAAAATAAGCATGAACTGAACTCATAATTCATTACAATGTTGGTGCTATTTGGCTGAGGATATATAGACACTGATTTCACAAAGAAAGAAAAATGTGTGGAGATGACACACACACACACACACACACACACGGTGGTGTGGCGACTTAAGTCTTACACGTATTGTAAGTTTTCCCATGCACTTATGGAAATATATTTTTTAAATATTTTCACTCATTTTGGTTTTGTTTCTCAGTGTCAACTTCATTTTTAGTCACAGTTGACTTTATTTTACCCCTGCTTTTTCCCTGAAGGAAATGATACTGTCTGAAACTCTGCGTTATTTCTGGATTCTTGTTCTTAGAGAGGAGGCACTTAGTAAATCTCACTCTAAGATGCTGTTCAGTCAGAAGGGCACCCGCAGCCTGTAATTGCAGGTTTCTGATTTTACCTGTGTTACAGAAGGACAAAAAAGGCTAGCCACAATTGGTTTCCTGTTTCTCAACATATCAAACTCTTGGATCCATTGACTTCTTGCGTTTTTCTTCTAGCACCATGTTGATGACCTCAATAGTATTTCCCACTTTGTGGAGATTACAAGAGCCCCACAGTGAGTCTGTGTTTCAGTAAGTGGATGGCTACGGTTGCTCGCTGCTGCCTTGCTGCCATAACCGATTCCTTGGGACCTATGCATAATGGATTATTTTGCTAAGCTGTTGGTTTTATTTCTGCTTTTAGATTCTGTTCTTTCCTAAAAGATCAATGTATTATACAACTGAAATCATATTTTGCTTTTTCCTGGCTATTCATTGTTGGAGAAATTTCCTCTTGAAAAGCATGTCCAAATATTTTTTTATTTAAATTCTTTATTGTTTAAAGTATTACATGAGTCTCCTTTTTCCCCCATTGAACGCTCCCCGGCCACTCCCACTCCCAGCACATGCCCTCACCACCCTACTGTCTGTCTGTGTCCATTGGTTATGCTCATATGCATGCATATAAGTCCTTTGGTTGATCTTTTACCTCCTCACCCCCCACCTTCCCTCATAGGTTGGATAGTCTGTTGGATGACATGTCCACATCCTTAGATACTGAATTATATTATTCTCACAGTTATTATGCTTTTTATTTGCTAGTTCAAGCTTAGACCAAACACTAGAAAGGTTTGAAGGAAATTTCTAGCAATATTATTTTATTATTGTTTACTGGGAGGCTTTCTTCATTTTCTTACCCTTTCTCACATTTAACTGAATTTTTAAATATTAATCTATGTAATGGGCCTTGTCAATAAATATATCCACATCATCATCCCCATAAGCTGAGTAAATACTACCTTACATTACCTGGAATCTGGAATTAAGTTAAGGATGTCAAAATGGGAAGATTATTTTAGATTAACCAAGTTGGCAAGTGTAATCACCAGGGTACTTACAAAATGGACACAGGAAAGTCAGAGAAGAGGTGATGAGGAAGCAGAGATTATGGAGTATTGCACTTGGAATGTTGAGAAAGGGCTGCAATCCAAGGAGGCTTCTAGAAGCTGGAGAAGCAATGAAATGGATTCCCTGCAGAGCCTCCCGAGAGAACCAGCTCTTATGAAACATAATTCAACATAAAACAATATGACTTTTAGCCTAGTGAGACTGATTTTTATCTTCTCACTTCCAGAGCTGTAAGAGAATAAATTTGTGTTGTTTGAGACCACTGAGATTGTGGTAATTTATTACAGCAACAATAGGAAACTAACACATAAATTTTCCAGTGATAAATTGAGTGTTGGGGGAAACTCATTAATAAGAATTTTTTTACGTTCTTCTAAATAAACATATAGAAGAGAATATTCAATCCCCTTTAGCATTAATTTTCTAAGTCTCTGTGGAGCAATAGCTCACTGTTAATTGGTGGTTATAGTAGCTTTTTGATATTCCATCCTGTGGGGCTGTTTGCATTATGTACTTGCTTCTGCTCCCTAGTGATTGTGTAGAAGTGCTGAATCTTCTCTTTTCTATTAGATTGAGAGTGACTTGTCGAACTAACCAAGTTTTCTGCTGATACTGCAGCTGACACCACCCCCTGTGTACCCCAGCTTATGCTAACAAGTGACAGGGAGTTTGCTCAGTAAATCTGAGTTTTAACAACTAATAGTATAAAATGCTTGAATGCCAAGAAAATCCAGAATACCCCATCTCTCTTTTTGGCTATTTTGACTTTCTTTGGAAACTCTGGTAATGTTTTATATTTTTATCCTATAATTATTGATTTGATTAAGATTTCAGCCCCACACCCCACCTGACATGAAATAATGTTTTCCTTCATACCTAATTCACCACAGGTCTCTCAATATCTTAACCTGTTAGCTTCACTCCTCTACAGGATGGATAAAAGGTAACATTTCTCATCCTGGAGGGTGTTCCCAGTGATTAGAGACTGGGAGTGGGCACTGAAGGGTTGTGGGTTCAATTCCCATTTAAAGGTATGATTCCCAATGGGAGAGGCAACCACTAGTCAATGTGTGTGTGTGTGTGTGTGTGTGTGTGTATCTCCCTAACTCTGTCCAATTTTCTTTAAAAATCAATGGGGGGAAAAACAACCCTCTGGTGAGGACTGGCAACAACAAAAAGAAAACACTTATTTTCATTATTCATTTGTTAATTCATTCAAAAAGAATTTAGTAAGTACCTACCATATATAAAACAAAGTGCAGGGCACTGGATATATGATGATGAAAAGACACAGTCCTTGCTTCCAAAATGTCTGCTTTCTAGTCATTCTGCTTTAATTTGGTGGAGAATTGTATAGGATAAAGAAATACTAAATAGATCTGTGGTGATTGAAAAATACCTTTGGACCATTGGATAGATCAAAAACATTCTTGTAATATGATTGTGTGGGCAGTTTTTATTATAAATAAGTCATGGTAAATAAATTTTGAAATTGAGAATGTTTGAAACTAGAAGGCAGCAACAGGAAGTGGTTGAAGAAAAATTTCAACAGGAAGAGAAGCAAAGATAATGTATTAGCCACTAGTGTAATTAAAGTGTAACTGCTTAGGGCAGGTTCTAAGAATTGTGCCCCTTGACACAATTCAAAAATTGGGAGAGAATAGAGAAGGTAGTTTTTATATCTACCACACAATTTCATAGGCTAGTGAGTAGCCTGCTCACCATTTAGAGAAGAGAAAAAAATGCAGACATTTATTTAAGGCAAATGAAATAAATTTCTTTCTAAAATCCAAATTTTCTTGGCCTATGACCTGAGAAGAAAAAGTCATGACAGTCGATGTCTCATTCAAAGAAGAAAAAGAAGTTAGAATAATGGACTCTGCAAAGAACTAAAAAGGGAATAAGAATAGAAAGCAATAATTTATGGTGAGAATTCTCACTAAAAATATGAGTTTTCATTTCCCAAAAGCAAATTATAGAACTGTTTATAACATGAAACCAAAGCCAAGAGAACAGTATCTGAGAGTTCATTTTACTCCTTTCCTGTGGCTGGTTTGGTGTTCATTTCCCACCTCTTGAGAGACCAGCTGTGTGGTATCAAACTGGGAGCTGTCCATGAGATTTCAGAATACAGGCTCCTCAGTGGCACAGGCTCTGTACTCTGCTGCAGGTTTCCTGTAGAGTTCATGGAGCCCGAGCCTTTGAGGAATGCTGGGGAAAGCACAGGCCATCCTTATTGGGACCAATAAAAGTATTTCTTCATGAAGATCTCCTAGAATCAAAAAAAATCATGTATGCTTTTGAAGGAAAGGGAAGGCATTACTCAGGGGTGAGTTATTTATAATTCTAGGTCAAATATGTGTAAGAGAGGGATATTTACAACTATTTTGAAAAGAAGTAAGAGTTTAAGTCATGGGTATGGCAATCTCCCAGGAGGTAGCCTGACTAGCCACAAAAACTGAGGAAGTAAGGGGGATAGTGAATTTGTGGAATGGCTAGAGATGTAATGGGAGAGCACTTCAAAAATTGTGTCTGAGAAATATAAGAAATATATTTAATCTTGTGAGTACTGCTGAAAATATTTTGTATACATTTTTTTTCACATTTAGGGTCAATTATCCCTACTTTTGACCAATTTAAACTAATTAAAATACAATCTCTAAAGTCATCTCAATTCAGGAAAAGGCAAGTTCTCCTTGGTACATTGAAATCATTTTCACAAGTGAATTCTACACTACACTAAAACAAACAAAACATGGTAATAGATCAGGAAAGCTATTGTAGAATAAAGCTAACTATGTGATTTCATTTTCTAAATCTTTACTGTAACTTATTCATCGTTGTAATGCCCTTAGCAAAATAATTTTTTTCAGTTTTCTGCCCTTGAAACTCTACTTGAAGTAGATAGATGTCAACTACATTGATAGATTCCCTTTTATATCTTTCATATAAAGTAAAAAGCGTTCTGATTTCTGTGAGAAGTAGATTGCAATTTCCATCTTGCCAGCCATTTCTTTTTTATCAGTTATATTGCCTAGAAGAAGAAATGAAAAAAACTACATGTGGAGAAAGCATGTGATTTTCTTCACTCTTTGCAGAAGTGCATATTATGCAAGGGTCTGCATAGTTTCCTGTCACACAAGCATGATCAGTGAGAGTAAGAATCATTAGGGTCCCTTCCATTCCAAGGAGGAGGCCCATCTACCTAACTCCTACTCAGACATAAAGGGAAGAAGAGATCCGCTATCTGACATGTGTCCCAATGGACTGGAAACCACAATAGAGGTCAGTTTGAAACTGGTGGCCTCTTTGTGACTCTGAAATGGGCTAAGTAGTTAATTCACCTATAGTGGAGATCAACCCTGATTTAACAGAAACTAAAGGGGATTCCCTTCCTGAGCTTAAGAGTGGATTTGTCAATCAATCTAAAATTCAATAATCTGAGTAGAATTGACAAATCTTCCTGTGACTTTCTTGACCTCTGTATTTATTCTTGCTTTTACTATAACAAAACTTACATATTTTATTCTTATTGATTTAAATATAGCCTGCTCATAATAAGGTGTAAGTCCCACAAAAGACCTTATTCATTTTTTATCTCCAGGCCTCTCATAGTTTCCAATACAGAGCAGGTAAGTATATGTAAAAACTGATAAGTGATTAATTAATTACTGTGAGAACTATTAGAAACATAAAGTTGAACAACAACAAAACTTCAGGTTTCAAAGAGCTTTCAACCTAATGAAGAAGGCAGATATATAAACTAATTTACATAAAATTAAGCCCTATGTAAGGGTGAAGAAGAAATTGGTTAAGCCTAAAATGGAAGAGGTGATAAAATATCTTCAGGGAGCCTGCCAAACAAAGTATGATTTGGAGTTTGGTGCTTTAAGATTACGGATTATATCCACAGGTAGGTTATTTCCACAGAGATGATGGAGGTGAAATTGGAGAGCAACTGTGTTATTTATAAACTTCAGAGTTTTATTATTTAAGAGCTTCACTGCTGGTAGCATTGCTTAAGGTTTTAGCAGACGTCGTGTACCAGCCTTAACTGTTTTGTCTGGACACGCTAGATATAAACCCAGCTAAAAGCAGTTTATGTACTATGTGATAGGTTAGTGGACCATGTAACTAAGCTATGGGAATGGGAATGGTGTACCCATGCCTTATGGAAGACAGAAATAAAGGATCACTCTCCCTTCCTCTAGTTATTTTTTCATATTCTAGAATAGCTCCCTCAAAAAGTTGAAACATGGGCTTTTCAAAATGGTGGCCAAATAGGTGGATGTGTCCTGTGCCTTCTCATGGAGCAGATAGAAGGAACAACTAAATCGAATAGCATCCACCTGGAATTGGTGAATTAAACACTGGAAAGGACAGAGGACACCTGGAGAATGGTAGGATGGGAGATCTGGGCTAGAGAGGGTCAGAAGGAATCTGCACTGCACCAAGTCTGCATCCCTTGGGGACATGAGTAACACTCGACTCACAGGGTCCACAGGGCTGCTGGAAGCCAGGGAATCTAAATCTAAGCTCACAGCCATGAGAGACTGCACTCAGAAAAACAGCCTAAAGAATTTCCCTAGCCACGTGGTCCTGGGGGGAGGAGTGGGAACAGAAACTCAAAGTGGTACTTTTGCCTTTATATTTCCCTTGCTTTTATTTGCTAAACCCAGTTTATAGGACCTTTCAATTACAAACACTTACTGAGGCTGCAATGCAGCTGGATGTACAGTTTGGTGGAGTCTGGGAAGAGCCTGTGAAGAGGAGCAGGAGAGGGAGAGGTGACCAGGAATCTGGCACTAGGACATTCCAGACTCTCCAACCATAAGAAGCCATTTTTCTCCTGGGGAGCCAGCCACTCCGAGTAGCACCTGCAGGGCAAATAGTACAGCCGCACCCAGTCTGGAGATTTGCAGAGAAAATGAAGAATCTGTATAGCCCCAGGAAGCCATGGGGGACTGGATTGAGGGGACATTTGGTCCACAAAAATGATAAAACATCCCCCGCCCCACCTGAAGCCAGTGTCAGAAATAGATGCTTGTGTAAATAAGACTAACAACAGGCAGGCAGGCAAAGCACACAGATTGGTCCTGCCTGCCTGAAACCAAGGCTGTAGAGGCAGACACAGAGGAGCTATGGATTGCTGGGAACCTAAACATGGTGCTGACTGTCTAACAGGAAACTCAGAGTGGCAGACAGAACAGTGGAAAGGGCCATTAAATTAGCCCCCATAGGACATTAAACCTGGGCTAAAGCACAGGACACATTCATTTTTTTTATATATTATCATTTAATTAAAAAGAGAAAAAATTTTCTTTCTTTTTTAATCTTTATTTTTTGTATTATTTTTTCTTTGTATTATTTTTCTTCATTCTATTTTGATTATTTTGTTTTATCTTAATTTTTCCATACTTTTCTTCTTCAATTCTCCCCTTTTCATCCTATTTTGCTTCTCTTTTCCCTGCTTTAATTTTTCTCTCTCCTTTATTTTTTTACCCCTTGTTAAAAATTGATCTTCTTTATCTGCTTTATTTATGTGTTGTTATTATTGTAGTCTCTAATTTCCTATACCCTGCTCCAAGACCATGCACCCTTCTCTTTTCTCTTTCTTCGCTAGCCAAATTTTTTATACTTTTGTTTTTGCTCTCCTCTCTTGCTCTCTTCTTCTTCTAGTTGCTTAATTAGTTTCACTCAAGCCTATATGCACTCTCCTCTATTCTTTTTCCAAATAGATGAATATATGGATAAATAATTTTCAAAAATTAATTTCATATTTTTATTTATTGATTATTTGTTTTTTACATTTTTTCTTATCCACTCGTTCTCTTCCTACCTCCTCTATGCTAATCCATGGCTATTTCCCTATTCATTCAATTCCTTTACTTTACTTTCTGGATATAAGCTCTGCCTCTGCAGATTCTGTCTTCTCCCTTTTTTCTGGGTGTTTGTTGTTTACATTTTTTGGTTTACTTGTTTTTGTGCTGTTGTGGTTTTTTTTGAGGAGTTTTCTCCCCATATGTTAATATATTTCCCCTTCTTTTTCCTTCTTTTTCTTTTCTCTATCACCTTTTTTCCTTTTCTCAATATCTTTTTTTCTCTCTTTGCACTCTCCGAATTCTCTTTCCTTTGGTGGCAATTCTATTGACATTATCATGAGTACATTCCTGTTTTGTTTCCTTTACATTGTTTCTTCTTGAGTTGTATTTTGTGCTGTTCGGTCACATAGTAAAGAGTAAGCCACATAACTAGACACCCTGGGAGGAGACTCCATCCACAAATGGAACAATAACACTTAAGATCCAAGTACATCAAAAGAAGCCAAATATCCCAAGTAGGGGAGAATACACAGCCCAGAAGACCTGAGAGATTGCACCACTGGATCCCAGAAAACATCTACTATATAAGAAAAACTCAAAAAAATCAGAGAAACATAGAAGTTTGATCTGATACACAGAAATAGCCACAAGAGAAGAGGGAAAAAAATGGGAAGGTAGAGAAACAACCCCAAAATGAAAGAAAAGGAGGAACCACCAGAATAGGAAGTAAACAAAATGGAGGCAAGCAATCTGACAGGGAAAGAATTCAGAGCAATGTTAATAAGGACACTGAAAAGGATGGAAGATGAATTCAACAACATGTATAAGAATCAAGAGGAAGAAAAGAACCTATAGAAAATGAAGAATTATATCACTTCAATAAAGAACACAATAGAAAGCATCAACAGTAGGCTAGAAGAAGCTGAGGACCACATCACTGAGCTAGGAGACAAAATGGGAAAAAACATCCAAACAGAGCAGCAACAAGTAAAAAAAAAAACTTAAAAAGCAGGAGGAGAGCCTAAGGAAGCTTTGGGACAACACTAAACAAAACAACATCCACATAATAGGGGTGCCAGAAGGATAGGAAACAAAGAAAGGAATAGAAAACCTGTTTGAAGAAGTAATGACAGAAAACTTCCCTGATATTGGGAAGAAAAAACCAACATAAGTCCAAAAAGCACACAGAGTTCATAACAAGGTGAACACCAAAAGACCCACACCAATACACACCATAACTAAATTGGAAAATAACAATGATAAAGTAAAAATCTTAAAGGCTGCCAGAGAGAGACAGAAAGTTACCTATAAGGGATCTCCCATTAGACTATCAACTGATTTCTCAACAGAAACATATCAGGCATGAAGGGAATGGAATGAAACATACAAAGTGATTTAAAGCAAGGGACTAATTCCAAGAATACTATACCCAGCAAGGCTATCATTCAAAATTGAAGGTGAAAAAAGGAGCTTCACAGATATAAAGGGCTAAATGAGTTAATTACCACCAATTCAGCAATGCAAGAAATGCTAAGTGGAGTGCTATAAAAAGAATAACTAGGAAGGGAAGAAGGAACACAGGCATAAAGAATAAACAAAAAAGAACCTATCAAAAATAAACTTAAATGTAAATGGATTAAATGCCCCAATCAAAAGACATAGGATACCTGAATGGATAAGAAAACATGACCCATATATTTGCTGTCTCCAAGAGACCCAAATTTGAAGAAAGGACTCACACAGGCTGATAGTGAAAGGATAAAAAAGAATTTTTCATGCAAATAAAAATAAAAAAAAGCTGGGATGCAATATTTATATCTGACAAAATATATCTCAAAATGAAGGCCATAATAAGAAATAAAGAATACAATTTCATAATACTAAAGGGAGCAATTCAACAAGAGGCTATAACTCTGGTAAACATATATTCACCCAATACAGGACCACCTACATCATAAAAAAAAACTTCTGGAAGATATCAAGGGAGAGATCAACAGCAATAGAGTCATATTAGGGGTCTTTAATACCCCATTGACACCACTGCATAAATTCTCTAAATAAAAAAATCAGCAAAGAAACATTAATCTTAAGTGACTCACTAGATCAGATGAAATTGACATCTTCAGAACATTGCACGCAAAGGTACAGAATATATATTCTTCTCAAGTGCACATGGGACATTTTCAAAGATAGACCACATACTGGGACACAGGCAAAGTCTCTTCAAATTCAAGAAGATAGAAATCATATCAAGAATCTTTTCAGATTATAATGGCATAAAACTAGAAATCAACTACAACAAAAACAATGAAAAAAAATCAAACACCTGGAGGCTAAATACCATGCTACTAAACAATGACTGGGTTACCAAAGAGATTGAAGAAAAAATAAAAAGTATCATGGCAACAAATGACAACGAAAATACAACAATCCAAAATCTATGGGACACATTGAAAGAGGTTTTAGCTCTACAGGCCTACCTCAAAAAACAAGAAACAATGATAATAAATTATCTAACCTGCCCTGACTGGTTTGTCTCAGTGGATAAAGTGTTGACCTGCAGACTGAAGGGTCCCAGATTTGACTCCAGTCAAGGGCATGTACCTTGGTTATGAGCACATCCCCAGTAGGGGTTGTGCAGGAGGCAGCTGTTCGATGTTTCTCTCTCGTCGATGTTTCTAACTCTCTATCCCTCTAAGCAGAAGGAAGGAAATAATAAAGATCAGAGTGGAAACAAATAACAGAGACCACAAAACAATACAAAAGATAAAAACAATAACAAGAAAAACCGAAGAGCTGGTTCTCTGAAAGAATAAACAAGATTGTTGAATCTCTAGGTATGTATACCAAGAAACAAGCAGAGAGGACCCAAATGAAATCAGAAATGAAAGAGGTGAAGTAACAACTGACCCCACAGAAATTCAAAGGATTGTAAAAAAAATACTATGAGCAAGTCTACTCCAACAAACTGAACAACCTAGAGAAAATGGACATATTCTTAGAAACATACAAGCTTCAAAACTCAATTAGGAAGAATAAAAAACTGAATAGATCAATAAGACTGATGAAATTGAAGCAGTAATCAAAAATCTTCCAGAAAACAAAATCCAGTCTGCTTTATAGAGGAGTTTACCAAACATTCAAAGAAGAACTATCCTCCTCTGACTATTCTAAAACATTCAAGATGAAGGCACACTTCCAAGCTCTTTCTATGAAGCCAGCATTACCATAATCCCAAAATCAGACAAAGACACCACAAAGAAAGAGAATTATAGGCCAATAGCCCTGATGAACATAAATGCTAAAATCTCAACAAAATCCTAGCAAATCAGATGCAGCATTGCATTATAATGATCATACACCATGATCAAGTGGGATGCAATTCTGGTACAATATCTGCAAATCAATAAACATGATACATCACATAAACAAATTGAGAGACAAAAACACATAAGCATATCAATTGATACAGAAAAAGAATTTGACAAAATCCAACACCCTTTCTTGATAAAAATTCTCAGTAAAGTGGGAGTAGACACAATAAAAATCTTATATGGCACACCTACCTCCAACATCATACTCAATGGGCAAAAATTAAAACCATTTCCCCTAAGAACAGGAAAAAGACAGGGATGCCCACTTTCACTGCTCTTGTTTGACATAATACTGGAAATGCTGGCCATAGCTATCAGACAAGATGAAAAAATAAAAGATAACAAAATTGGAAAAGAAGTAAAACTGTCATTATTCAAATACAACATGATATTGTACATAGAAAACCCCAAAGACTCCATTAAAACATACTAGACTTAATAAATGAATTCAAGCCCTAACCAGTTTGGCTCAATGTATAGAGCATTGGCCTGCGGACTCAAAGGTCTCAGGTTTGAAACTGGTCAAGGATAGGTGCCTGGGTTGCAAGCTGGGTCCCCACTAGGAGACCTGCAGGAGGCAGCTAATCAATGATTCCCTCTCATCATTGATGTTTCTGTCTCCCTCTTTCTCTCCCTTCCTCTCTAAAATCAATCTACCCTATAAAAGCGAAATATTAAAATTAACCGTTTCTCCGAGACAGGGTAAGCCACGCCCACCAGCCAATCAGAGCAGCTGTATGCAAATTAGCCCAGCCAACATGGCGGCCGCCACTCAGGGACCTGAGTAAACAGCCCTTTCCATTGCAGCAGGAGCGAAAGTGAAGCTGCGCCCTTCAGCTCAGCTCCGATTAAACTGCCTCTAGCAGTTTTGAAACATTATAACAATCATAGAATCCTCCGGAGCTGAAGGGAAGAGCAGCTCCGGCCTAACCAGTAAAAGTAACAATTGTTTCATTATAGACACTGCGAGGTGAAGCAGAGGAGGCTTCAGTTAGTTAGAAGGTCGCCTTAAAGGAACAGTGTATCAATTATAGAAGATAACCCCAGGCCTTCAAGGAACAGTATCAATTATAGGAGAAAAAACTCCAGAAGCCTGCGTCCAGCCAGCCTTGCTGGGACGTTGGTCAATGGGAGCTGTGGGCAGCCTGAAAGCCCCTCACCCAGGCTGGTCAGGCACGCCAGCAGGTGGACATCCCCCGAGGGGTCCCAGACTGCGAGAGGGCACAGGTCAGGCTGAGGGACCTCCCGAGTGCACAGAGCGGCTGCAGGGCGGGACAGCGCAAGACCCAGGACCCGTGAGTGGGAAAGAGGCGGCGGGGTTGGAGGGTACCGGGAAGCGGGTAAGAGGTAGCAGGGGGGGTCTCGGCCTGCTTGGTGGCTGCCCAGGCCCTTTGCGGGGCACCGGGGAGCAGGAAAGCAAGGCTGCAGGGGCCAGGGTCCTGCTTGGCAGGTCCCCAGACCCCTTGGCGGCACCAGGAAGTGGGAAAGGAAGGCAGCAGGGGACCAGTGAGTGGGAAAGAGTTGGCGGCCTGCTTGGCGGCTTCCCAGGTCCCTTCCGGGGATCAGGGAGCAGGAGAAGGCTGGCCTGACCACGAGGTGGGGTTTTCCCTGCTTTCTGGTGGCTGGAGGAAGATGGGCAGTAGGCAAGCTTGGGAGGCAGGCAGCACCCAGCCCTGGCCACGCTCAAAAAAGAGAACAACATGCAGGGGAGGGCAAGAGTCTGAGCAATCAACATAGAGGGGGTGCCTGCTCCAAGCCTCCATGGTGTGCCTGGGGCAGGCCCCCGGCAGGTAGACACACACAGGAGGACTGCTCTGAGCCTCAGATGCGGCTGGGGGCAGGTCC
>PVJC01015804.1:0-34214 GCA_004026665.1 Murina feae | reverse complement strand
CAGTGGGAGCAGGATGTCTGGGTGGGTGTGGCTGCAGCTGCAGTAGAGCCCAGAGGCAGGCTATGCTGCCTGCCCTGCAGAGGAAGGCGAGGCCTCAGAACAGCTGAGTGAATGGTCTTCATCTTCTCAGCAGAGGAGGGCGCTGCCTCCCACTGGCTGGCACAGAGCACCTAGGCGGGCCAACTTCATACTGTAGATGCTCCCAGCAAGAACAGGCCTGTACTCAGCAGCTCTCTCTGGGACTGGCATTTCAGACTGTTAGCATCTCGCAGACAGGAGGCAGGTGAAGAGAATTCAACATTTGTAGATGCCTCCAGTTTACAAAACTCCAGAGGAGCTCAGAAGAGGAACATGGGACTTAAAATAAACATGCCTGATTATGGTTCTATACAGCGGCAAGTTTAGCTGCTTTAAAACAGTCCAGAAACCATAGGAGAAAAGCGTAAGTATAGAATTACAACCATATTCATAGCCAAGCGGAGCTAATCTGAGTGTCCTGAAATAGGGTGACCAGACGTGTGAGGCCCTGATAAGTGTTTCTATCTTTATGTCATTTGATTCCCAGCCCTCGACAGCAGCAGCCCCAGATGAGCAAACCAGAGGTGTAAATGTGTTTTCTCTGAGGGAACACGAGGGCCTCTTTGACTGGAAGGCTCTGCACTGGGGATCCAGCAACAAAACAAAACAAAAAGGAATGTGGTTCCTGCTAAGAGTCCTTGGGCATTTATCAGTCTACTGTCTTGATTTTGAGAGATATCTTTCCAGGAAGTATTGGAAGAGATATCGTGGATCTATGAGAACATTGATGAAACAGTTTCAACAAGCATTGGCAAATGTCTATAAGTCCCTAATTACTCAGATCTCACTTCTAGGAAGAAGATTCCTGCTTTACAAATTAATTTTTGTTTTAATGTTGGAGGGGATTAGGCAGTAGGAAGTTAGTGACCGATGAAAGGGGAACAAAAAGCATTTCTCTATGAATATGCCCTTCAGTGACCTCTTTCCCCGGAATTAAGGTCAGGAGTGGAGAGAGAGGGATGGAGGGAATAAGGTCCTTCGGACCAGTGATGGGAACCAGGCCACAGAGGGGGCTTTGTGAATAAGGTTGTGCTCTAGAAAGCGTCACCGTCTTTACCTGAATTTCGGAGTACATGCCTCCAGTTTACAGGAGTTATGGCTCAACCGCTACCAAAACCCCCAAGGGGCTCAGAAGAGGAACATGAGCAAAGAGTCACCTTGGCAGAGAAGGAACTAATAAAACATTTTCCCCTTCAAAGCCCATGTGGCTAGTGTTTCCCAGTTCAACTTTCAACTAGCGGCAGCCATGAGTAGTCCTCATGTTAACAGACCAGAGAGAAAGATTACGATAAACATGATAACAAAACTCAGGAATCCATGTTCCTCCCCAGCCTCCAGCCTCAAGGCTTCCAGGGGAGAGAGGCAGTGAGCTCAATACTCGCTTTGTTTTTAGCAGGATTTTACCTCTGAAATACCCCTCACCCGGCGGCACACCCCTGAGACAGCATGGAGAGCAGGCGACTCCAGATATGAACGTGCACGGTGGTAAGAAAACGCACGCAGTTTTTTGTCTTTTTCCACTTTCCACCACGGAGCTCCTCTGTTTGGTTGAGCTCAGCAGCACAAGTGCCTTGAATAATCTAGAAATTGCTTCCATATGTGGGCACAGGAAAGAATGTGCTCATTGGCTGCCTGAGAAAGGAGCTCGGGGCAGCCTTCCTGCCAGAGAATGTCTCTCAGGCTGGAGAGAGCCACGGGGTGTTTGTGCTGTGGGAGATCACGGGGAGCATCTCCAAGCTCCCCTATTTGGAAACTGAGGCCCCAGGTCACACCCTGGCAAAGCTGCAGCTAGTCCCTGGGGCTCTCTGCCGGCCTTTCTTATTTTGAATGCTCTTTGGCATTTATTTATTTATTTACTAATATTCTTTATTGTTTAAAGTATTACATTTATTTTTTAATTAACATTTTTTATTGTTGACACTATCACAAATGTCCCCCATCTTCTCCCTTCCCCACTAGATTTGGTCTTATCCAAGGGTGTTCTTTCTCTTAAATGGGTATAAATCACTAAGCAAATTATTAAACACCGACAGAATTGCCTAGGTGGGCCTACCATCCCTGACACAGCCAAGGTGCCAACGCCCATGTCCAGGCCTCAGAGCCCAAGGCTACCTGTTCTGTAGCTGGATCCCTGGGATTTTGTGAAGAATATATCTTGTCCTCCATTCCCAGTGGTCCCTAACCATTTTCTCTGGGGTCAGGTCATGTCAAACTTGAATGAATGTCTAAAATACACAGCAATCATCTTGAGGTTAAATGTGTCCACTTTTAAGTTCTCGAAGTGATGTGACCTTCTCATTTGGAAAGAAACTATCCTATTTTTCTCAAGTTACATATTGTCTTTCCCTCTCCTCTTTGCAAATGCCTGCTTCCCCTCTTCTTCCTCCCCAACCCTACCTCCTGCCACACACACACACACACACACACACACACCCAACTGCTTGAAAGAAGGACCTGTAGCTAATTTAGTTTAGCAGCAGGACAGCAAGTTGGGATCTGGACCGGCAGGCCTAGGACTGAAGGCCAGCACTTGGGGCCAGATGCTTACAGGAAAACCCTGTAAGCTGAGGGGTACAGGGGGGCTCCTTTCACTCTGCACTGGCCCCATGCCAGGTCTCTATGGCCTCAGACCACTTCTCAGCTTCAATGCCCCATTAGTGCAGGGGTGGCTCAGAACTTGAAACAAAGGCTCCATTTAGGATTCAACCGAGAGTGGTCTGCAAGCACCCTCCTCTCTAGAGAAATCTCCCAACCCCAAACTTGGGTGACTCAGGCCCGAATCACATCATCGTGAACGGCCAGACCCTGGTGGGTGAAGGCGCACAGTTTCAGATGCCTGCCGCGGTGGAAAGTCGGAATGACGCTCCAGTTCCCCACTTGGCCAGCACCAGCTTGCCCCACACCACTCCCACTTCTCTTTTCCAAGCAAAGTGCCCACAACTTGTCCTCAGGCTCACTTACAGGTCAAACCTGACAAACCTCAACTTTCTAAAGGCCTGCTTTGCAGAGGGCTTGAACCCCACATGGGGTTTAGCAGTTCTGCTCCTAGCCCACACTTTTGGGGGTCTCTCCTATCTGTCTTGCCACTTGTTATGCTACATCGTAAGTCAAGTATGTTAAGGCACCATTCAAAAAGCATTTTATTACTATTACCATAGGTCATTAGGACTCTTACTAGTCGTTGTATTAATCAGATAACATGTCTTTTAATCAATATTTACTGACTACTTACTATACATGAGAAAGAGAACTAGGGATGTAACACTAAACATAACCCTATAACATGGTGCCTCCTTTTAGGGACCTCAGAGGGCCTCAGGTTCTCTATGTCATTCTGTTGGTGCTTTCATTTCACTATAAACTGTACTGGATGGAATTACTGCACCCTCGTTCGACCATGAGCACTCATGCACTGTGAGCAGGCTCTGCGACTTATTTGTGCCAAGACAATGTACCATGGACACTCAACTGTTCTCTGTTTGAACAGAATTAAAATCAGCTCCCTACTCCATCAGCCATGACCTCTGCTCCCCTCCTTGGTCCTCCATCGCCATCACTGCCCCACCAACTTTCAGTGATGGGTGAGTGAGGAAAACCTCTTCTAGGGCCTTGAATCCTGTGTTACTGTGAAACCAGACGTGAGACTGATTTCTACATGCCTGACACATTTCTATTATAATCAGTAGTTTTCAAACTACTGCCTATTCTCTAACAGCCAAATCAATTTAGTGGGCTGCAACTAGCTCCTCTTTCAAAAATATAATAAAAATAGCCTGACCAGTATGGCTCAATGGCTGAGTGTCGACCTATGAACCAGGAGGTCACAGTTTGATTCCTGGTCAGGGCACATGCCCGGGTTGTGGGCTTGATCTCCAGCGGGGGCTGTGCAGTAGGAAGCTGATCCATGATTCTCTCATCGTTAATGTTTCTTTCTCCCTTCTTCTCTGAAATCAATAAAATATTTTTTAAAATATATTTTATTGATTGTTTACAGAGAGGAAGGGAGAGGGATAGAGAGTTAGAAACATCCATCAGCTGCCTCCTGTTCACCCCCTACTGGGGATATGCCAGCAACCAAAGTACATGCCCTTGACCGGAATCGAACCTGGGACCCTTCAGCCCACAGGCCGACGCTCTATCCACTGAACCAAACTGGTTAGGGCAATAAAATATATTTTTTAAATATGTATATAATAAAAATGTGTTGCATTTGGTAAGAATGGGAATTGCTTTGTAAAACTTTTGTTTCTATTATCTATCTATCTGTACTGGATCTCAATGAAAAATGTGTTTCTGTGGGTCACAGTTAAAAAAAGGTTTCAAAACACTGGTTTAGACAATGCATGCTTGTTTTTGTTGTGTTTTAACTCTAAAGCACATGTAGCCTCCTAAATTTACATTTTCTCTCTTAAAAATATTTTGACTCTGGAAAGAATTGAAGGGACCCACCACCCTGTTTTCCTGGGCCCCAGAACACACCGTGCAAGGTTCCTCTATGGAGGACTGAGTGTATTTGTGTAGTTCTTCCTTGGGTCCTCCCATGTACCTCATGGGGGGAGGGGGAGGGGGGAGGGAAGGGGAAGGAGGAACTCACTGTGTTAACTTATGCAACAGGGTTAGTTACCGCACACCCTGCCCTCTAGTTCCTCCAGGGAAGCAAGCCATTACTGGTTTCATGAGAGTTCATACGTTTCCACTGATGCTGAGACAGTAAGTTCAGGAGAAGGTGGGGTCCATTTGTAGCAGCCCAGTGCTCAGACCCTCTGCTCTCCTTGGCCACTCAGCCACTTTCTGGACCCCCTCAGGGAGGGGGAGGAGCAGCAACAAGTGAGAAGACTGCCTGTGCCAAGGAGGCATCACAGGAGGCGGCTGACATGGAACAGCATGCTCAGAGGCAGGATGTGTCACCAAACTGCCATTCCAGTCAAGCACGAGCCAGGGGGACCAGGGCCTCGGGTGTCAAAAACTTTCACATTGAAGTCCTAGCTCTGCCTCTGGTTTTCTTTTTTGTTGTTGTTGTTTTTGTTTTGTTTTTTGTTTTTTGCTTAATTCTAGAAGAGTTCTGGGTCACATCAGAAAAGAGATCCTCTTCTCCTCTGACCAAGAGCAGGGGCCTGTGGGTTTGAGGTTGGAAAGGCCCCGTGGGGCTACTGCACAGCATCTCCCTGAGAGCCTTCCCGGATCAGATCGGCCCTAAGAACAGAGTTGGTTTTGTTCTACCTTCTGCTCGCCTGAGAGCTTTTCCATTTTGTCCATCTCTGGGCTTGAAAAGATGGTTAGATAAACGGCCACAGGAGAAATCACCATGGGGCTGACAGGACCATGGGGCCTACAGGAATAAAGCACCCCAACCCCCTTGGTGGCCCAGAAAGGAGGGTGCTGTGGGGACTGCTGGTCAAGGTCTCTGCAGGGGGTGTGGATAGTGGTCCTCCAGTTTCTTCTCTGCACTTACAGTTTCAATCCCCGCCCCCACTCCCCACCCCCCACCAAAGCTCTTGCTGGGGTGGGGTCACACAAGACCAGGGCTGAAGTCAGCCAGGGATACTCTGCAGGCCCCGCTGGGCCCTGAGCATAGCCCAGAGGTGGGAAAACAGCTCTGGGTGCCCTTCTGGCCCTAGGTTTCTGTCTTTACCTAATAAAAAGCTGAACTCTCCCCCATTCTGGCTTGTGGGGATCTTAGGTCATTGATCTGAAGGTACAAGGTTGCCTGTTGATCCCAGATGAGTCCTGTGTTGACCCCAGACAGCAGCGGTCCTGCCCAGGTGGCTGGTGAAGCTGAGCTCTCAGGAGCCCTCCGCAGGCTCCCTGGGCCTCTCCCCGGAGGGCTTACACTCCTTGCAGGCCTCTCGGACGCCAATGTAGCCAGAGCTCGAGGAGGCCTGGCTGCCTGATAATTACGCTCAGGAGCAGGGCTTTGAGAAATATTTTTCTTTATGAAAACTCAAAGTGACCATTTCCCTCTCTCCCTCATCCCCCTCACTGAACTCTGCTATAAACTGAGTTACTTTGATTCCTTCACCCCCAAGATGAGTGACGCGAGCAAAGGATACTGGGGACAGGTGTCTGCTCTCCTCCCCGGAACTGCCCAGAAAGCAGCGGCTCGGCGCTGCGAGCTGCATGGAGCAGGTGCCATGAACACACAGCCTTCTCCTGGGCTTACTGTGTGCTGCCCGGAAGGAGGTGTCCAACTGCACTGCTCACATCTGTACGGCAAGGCTCACGTGGTCCCACCCAGCCAAGAAAGATCATCCTAGGGTTCACCTGGGATTTAGTAAGAAAGGCATTTCTAGGAGAGTGTATGCAATCTCAGGGGAAGGAGGACAGACTGGAGCTCAGCAAGCCTGGGCTCTTGTCTCAACTCTGGTACCAAACAGCCACCCGCCTTGGGAAAGCCATCCGACTTCTCTGCGACTCTGTTTCCTCCCTGGGACATGGAGGTCAGGCAAAATGATCTCCATTTTCACTTTGCTTCCCAGCTCACACGTTCTGGGATTTTACGAAAGGCTCTCCATCTCATTGTTGAGTGTTAAAGTCTTTACCCCACTGGCTCAACGTAACTTACGTTGTTCATTTATTCGTGAGAATATAATGGGACACCAGTCACTGACACCAGTCTTAGGCAGCATTTGTGATACGCTGGGAAATTTTTCTTCCTCGTTAGGGACTGCTGAAGTCTTAGGGGGTCAATGAGAATGCATGTCTATGATGAGAGCCAGGGGTCAAAGTGGGCGATTCAGATACAAAGAGCAGGCCCTTCTGCTGATGGATCAGCCATTGGTGTTGACCGCCTCTGACTATCCATTACCCATGCAGGGAAACAGCGGAACAGAAGCCTAGGCTACTCCCCAGACCACTCTATCAGTGCTCAGCTGTCTTTCCAATTGGACAATCCTTACTGGAGGGAGGCAGGGACACCACGGTTCTGAGGGGGCTCTGAAGCCACTTGGCCTAGACTGAATCTCTATTCTGGCAAGTTAGCTGCATGAACTTGGGCAAGGTGACTAACCCAAATTCCTCATCTCTACAATGAAGACATGGAGCCTGCCTCATAGAGTTGTTATACGGATTCAGTGACTTAACTCAGAGCATTTAGAACATTGCCTGGTACACAGTAAGCCACCTATGTTAGATGACATTAGTATTACTTCTCTACAAACGATTACTGGACATCTGGAGAGAAACACTTCATTCCTGACTTCTGTGTAAGCACGAGGAGAACAGACATCTTATTTCAGCTTCCTGATGAGTTCTTCCCAAGGGCAGACCACAGCTTAGTCCCTCTCACCAAGTTTTCCTGCACTTCCAACCACCCCGCTCTCCCCTCCCCCCGAAACTTCACTCAGCCAGGGAGCGCCTTACCCCTGCAGAGGAAGTTTAGGATCCAGTCCCTTCACCCTCAGTCTCCCCATCTCACTGTAGGGTTTCTCCCTGTAGCTCAGAACCACCTGATTCTTTCCCCTGCTGTCACTGCTGACCTCTGCTCTCTCCTCACCACCAGGACCCTCCTCCCTGTTCCCCTCCCCTTGTGTTGCTGGGGCCAGAGGCGAAGGGGAATAGAGGGGAAGTTTCTCCTGGGGCTCCATCCTCTCTTGGGCTTCTGGGTTGGAACTCAGAAGGCATTTTCTCCTTATCCTGACGGTGGATGGGCTCTCTTGGACACCGTCCTAAGGTTCAGCTTCCCAGACAGACAGTGTGTCTAACTCCTCTGTAAAGCAGGAAGTCCATAGGGGCACCATTTACCAGTGTATTGGTCCAGGACCTTTCTATGCACAGCTGGAGGCCCTGTCATGTTGCACCAATCTCGAGAAACAAGAGCAAGGCACAGTTTCTTGGATGCCACCCAAAATGGTCTGCCTCTGAGCCAAAACAGCAATGTATTACTCCTCAGACCAGCAGTAAGAAATGCAAACAAGAACCTCGACCAGCACCAGTCACCACCACCAAGCAACAGTCTTGGTAGAACTCCCAGGGAAAGCCCCACTGGAATTTTTATCCACTCCCAGGAATCAACACCATCACAGTGTACATCTCCAAAGCGTGCACTACAGCCGCCTGCATATGGTGTGCTGTCGGAGACGGCACACACAGCACCACAGTGAGCAATGACCTCCGCCTTCTAAGAAACTACAAAGGCTGATGAATATAGCAAGACATGTGTTTTCCCATTGGGGTCTGGAATCTGTACTTCCTGGCTACATCTGAAGTGCTCTTTAAGTGGGTTTAGCCAACGACGGGCCTGTGCACAGGTTTGCTCGCACATGCTCCTGTGTGCGGTAGATGGCGAGGGCAGGTGGTTTACGTTGTGAGCACGTGTACGCTAATTCAGAATAAGGATGAGTATAATGGGTGTGTGTGTGTGCATGTAGTGAAGTAGTGTGATTTTCACTGCATGTAAATAAAACAGGGTCTTCAGACAGACCAGGACTCATCCAGCTCATATCCCACTCCCACAAATAACATCACAAAGAAAACCTCAGGGTAATAGTTAACGTTCTTTCTTCTGCAAGCATCCAGGGAGATTCAAATAAAAATGAACAACTGGATAGGTTTGCTGAAATGTAATTTCACATTTATTATTACACATAACACACAATACTGGTTTAGCTAAATGAGAAATGTGATAGACACACACTTCTCTCCCTTACTGACCAAATACCTAGTCAAACACGGGCAAAGTAATATCTCAGACTCATCATATTTCTGACTGGTAAGTTAAAATGTTCACAGTTACATTGTCTAGACAGAGCCTTGTCCAGAGATGTTCTACCTGTCCCATCACTAGCCTCAATCTTCAATCTTCTCCCCATTCTTACAGATATTTGCATACTGTTTACTGTTGTCAAAGTCATATGACCACTAGGCAACAAAACTGGGATTAGAATACAAGTGTTGAACCCCTGGTTGACTGCCCTTGCCACTTTACCACTCCACCTTCAGCTGATTCAATGCAGAAGGCATCAAGTCAATGCGCTAATTGATATCAGGTCTTACTCTGCAAGGGAGTTAATTTTCAAAAGTCTACACTCTCTCTGAGGATTGATAAACATCCCAATCCAGGGCAGTCGATATGAAGTTAGGGCGCATCAGCTTATGGGACCCCAAGAAGATGTGTTTTCAAGTTCCAGTGCCATTGCTATGGTATGCAGCACGAGGAAAGCTGCCAATCCCCCTGGCGCCTTCCCTCACTATGCTACTCACGGGATAAACCCTAAGGCAGTGCCCTGTCAAGGTTAGCTCCACGTCAGGCCATCCGAGCGCCCAGAGCCCAATCCGCCTGAGGACTCTGGCTAGTGGGGTCGGTGGGCTTCTGGCCTTGAGAGCGACCTGTATTTTTTCAGTGGTAGAGTCCAGGGTTCCTCAAGCGTGCACCACACATGGGGACTGGAGGGCTAAAGATTTCCCTACTCTTAGAGCCGCCCCCTCCCCACCCGTCTCACTGTACCACCGTCTTCATGAAGACTGACCACAAGGACCCAGACGGATGGGGTGCATTGTGGGAACTCATTCCCTCCCAGGGACATTTGGATTTTGCACATGAACACGTCACCCGGGGGATTCTTCTGGCTACATTAGTCAGGACTTGGCCCCCATCTCGCTTGGGAACGCGTGTCTTCTCCCTGATTTAGTGTGGCTCCCCGGGGTCACACAGGTCAGTTTGCCTGTCTTGCCTATGACACTTTCCCAGCCCGGGGCCTTGGCGTGTTCCAGCTTGTGAGGTTTGGCAGAATGCACGCTCTTCTCTGTCAGGGGACCCTGATCTGGACAATCCAGCTTCATTCAGGAGCCCCTGCCTTCGGAGGACGCAACTCTCCTGGGTTCTTTCTTGAACACGATTTCCCTTTATGAAGCTTCCTAGCCTTTAAAACACCAGCACTGAAAATCAAGTTACACTTTATTGTGGCAGATATCAAGGACTCACAGGGTTTCTTAATTTTCATTTCTAACCTGTGCTGCCTGGACACAATCTTTCTGCCATCTGTCAGGTTAGTTCCAAAGCCCTGTTATTATTCTGAGCTACACAATGTTGGCTCCACCCACCCGAATACAAGACATTTGGCTGATTGATTTAGTCATTCTGTTCATATAAACAAACCCAGTTGTACAGCTGTTTCTGATTAGCCAGTGTACTCCTGGAGTTATATACAAATAATTTTATAATGAACTCAGCAACTGTAAGGACAGGAGAAATGGAATCTAGTCTTACCTCCCAGAAAAGCAAGTGGAGGCAACAGGGCAGGGGCTTTTTCAATAATGCTCCAGATTTGAATTCCTACCTGCTGTGATTCACTTTTCCTCTGGATGTACTTCAGAATAACTTACACCTAATGCTCTCAAAGAACCTTTGTCTTCAGACTTCTGGGTTCAAGAAGGACATCTTGCTAGCTTTGCAAGTTTAAAATGCCTTCAAAATTTCCCATCTTCGCATGTTGTACGTTTCTGTTTTTCCCATCAAAACATTTATATTTCCTGAAACCATTTCTCAAGTAATACCCTTTTAGAAGGAAAAAATGAAGATTGAAAGGTCCATATTTACTTTATTATAAATAGAAATCAAGTGTTTTGTTTCATTTCAATATAGAGTGATTAAGCTTGATGAGTGTAGGCTCAAGTTTTCTTCTCTAGTTTTGTAAGAAATCCTATGCATGTTAGAAAATTGAGGAAAAGTCAGGGCATTAATAATTCAAGTGAATGGATTAAAAAAAAGAGGTAAAGATAGTGACAAATGCTCCCTAAAGAAATAATCTGAAACAAAACAAGAAAAAGAGATTAGAAAGTTTATATCGATAAAATGAATTAAGATGGCAAGAATGTGGGAAAATAGATAATTTCATATTGTATGAGTCGAACTAAGAATTACTATTAACTTTTGGAAAGTAATACCACTTTGGGGATTCTGACAGACAGAAATGAAAGCTTCTGTATATTAGCAGAGTCAAACTCACATATGAGGGTATTCAGAGAAATGCTGCATTAGCACAAAAGTTGAACCAATCTGATTAAGTAAGCAGCCATGACATAAGTGACTTCTTAATTTGCAGAGGTTGTCTATAGCATTTTGTTATGTTGAAAAAATTTTCTAGATATCACACAGGTACCTGCATCCTGCTGTTTATTGTAGCATTATTCAAAATAGCCAAAATACGGAAACAACCTAACTGTCTATCAACAGATGAATGGATAAAGAAGACATGGTTACTAGTATACACACAATGAGACATTATTCAGCCAAGAGAAAAAAGGAAATCCTGTCATTTGTGACAACATAATGGATCTAGAGGGCATTAAGCTAAGTGAAATAAATGAGACAGAAAAAGACAAGCACTGTATGATCTGACCCATTTGCGGAATATTAAAGAGCTCACCTCGAAGAAACAGAGTAGAATGGTGGTTACCAGGGGTTAGGAGGTGGGGGAATTGGGGAGATGATGGTTGAAGAATATGGATGTGCATTTAGAAGATGGGTAAGTTCTAGGGACCTAATGAACAGCATTGTGATTATAGTTAACAACACTGTATTATCCTGTATAATAAAAGCCTAATATGCAAATCGACTGAACAGCGGAATGACTGGTCTGTGGGGAGCGGGGCTGGCAAGCCAGTAGCGCCAGGCCAAGGAGGGTGCCAGCGGGCAAAGGGAAGGGATGGTGATCGGGGGGTGGTGTTGATGGCGGTGGAGGGGTAGTTGTGGGATAGGGCCGGCCGCTCACCAGCTGGTGCCATCCCGATGGGCCCGCAAGTCACCTCCTGCAGGGGGAGGCCAACGGAGGCAGCAGCCACAGCGGGGCAATGGGGGTGGGGGTGGGGTGAAACAATCTACTCACTGGCCAGTGCTATCCCCCGATTGGTTCACTGGTCACCTCCTGCAGAGGGAGGTCAGACTGCAGCTTAGGTCCGCTCCCCATGGGGAGCAGGCCTAAGCTATCAGTTGGACATCCCCTGAGAGCTCCTGGACTATGAAAGGGCACAGGCCGGGCTGAGGGACATCCCCCTCCCCAAGTGCACAAATTTTCGTGCACCTAGCCTCTAGTATTATATATTTGAAAGTTGCTAAGAGACTCTATCTTAAATGTTCTCACCACAATGAGGAATGATAATTATATGACATGAAAGGTGCTAGTTTATGCTATGGTGGTAATCATATTGTAGTGTAGAAACATATCAAATCATCACAGACCAGCTGGTGTGACTCAGTGGTTGAGCATTGACTGATGAACCAAGAGGTCATGGATTCGATTCCTGGTCAGGGCACATACCCAGGTTGTGGGCTTGATCCCCAGTAGGGAGCCTGCAACCAACTGATGTTTCTTATCGCTGTTTCTATCTCTCTATCTCTCTCCCTTCCTCTCTCTCTCAGATCAATAAAAATATACCCTTTGGTGAAGTTTTTTTTTTTGTTTTTTTTTTTAAAGGGAAAATGAAGGAGAAAAAATTATGATGTTTAATTAGTAAGGCTCTAGTTCCAACACCTTGTCAAATATCACTCAAGTATGCCCCAGTTTTATGTTTTATTTCCTTTTCCCTCTATCCAGCTTATTCCCAACAACATTCAAACATGGTTGTACAGCTTCACACAAGTTGAACAACAATCTAGTTTTTTAATTTGTCTTAAAATGCAAGGCGATTTTGTGTGTTTTTTTTAAACAATACTAAAACATAAAGGAAAAGAACAGTGTAGAATTTACCCACAAAATCTGAGATTATTTAAACTGACACAGGTTATTTCTTAAACCATGCATAGCAATCTAATTCTGGCCCTACTAGGCACAATTAGGCATTGCTAAAGTAAATTGCTTTACTTTTTAAAAAAAAGCTTTTAGAGGCCCTCAACTACTTTGCCTTTTTCTAGACCCTCAGAATTCAAATTAGAAACTTCAGTACCATAGGAAAGTTTGTCTTGGTGTTCCTTAGCCTGAGAGCTGGGAAAGACAACTAGAATAGTTCTCCTCTAGTCTCCCTTCCCACACCACTCTCAATCCATCACCTCAGTCCTTCCTGGAAGTCCCTCCCCCGCACTCACATGTGCTGCTTACCGGACACGGGCCTGTTAACAGCCCATGTTTTTCCTCTTATATCTCAGGCAGATCTGTCCCCATTATTTTTTTTAAATATATTTTATTGATTTCCCACAGAGAGGAAGGGAGAGAGACAGAGAGACAGAAACATTGATGAGAGAGAAACATCAATCAGTTGCCTCCTGCACACCCCTCACTGGAGACGTGCCCCCAACCAAGGTACATGCCCTTGACAGAATCGAACCCGGGAACTTCAGTCCGCAGGCCAACGCTCTATCCACTGAGCCAAACCAGTTGTGGCCTGTCTCCATTATTTAAATATCCATCCCCATAACACAAGACTGTTGTGGTTGAGACACTGATCTCACAGTTTACATTCTCAGGGGAAAAAAAAGCTAAGTACATGTTTCCTCAAGATCTTCTCCAAGGTGTCCTGGTCAGCATGGCTCAGTGGGCTGAACATCTTCCTGTGCTCCCAAAGGTTGTGGGTTCGATTTCCAGTCAGGGCACTTGCCTGGGTTGTGGGCTCAATCCTTTGTAGGGGACGTGCAGGAGGCAGATGATTGTTGTTTCGTTCTCAGATGTTTCGCTCTCACGTCAATGGTCCATGTTTCTCTCTCTCCCTCCTTCCCTCTCACTTCCTCTCTCTAAAAATCTATTAAAAATCTTAAAAAAAAAAGAAAAGAAAAGAAAAAGAAAGAAATGAAAAGATCTTCTGCAAGGTCTGAAGGTCCTCTACTTTCAAAATTTATTCGGCTGGGGCTGGGGATCGGGGGAGTCTCAGGGTTTCCTGAAATATTATTTGATAACATATTCAACACTTCAGCTTTGCATCACTCTAAGATGTGCCAGATTTCTCTCTTGGCCCACCCAGCCCTAAATTCTTCAGTCAACAGATAAAAATCTCCTGCGAATGTCTATAGAAAAATGCTTGGGAGGTTTCAGAAATGGGCTGAGGAGACACACAAGTGTTTGAAAAACACGAAATTCAACCAATTGCTCATTTGGCCTGTGGATGCCAATGAAATGACTATATTTATTCTGTCACTGAATTGGTTGGTTGTTTGACTTGACTCAATGGGTTGATTGTTTAGGCATCATTAGCAAGAGCTAACAGGTGAGCTGATGGTCACTGAACTGGCAGTGCCAACTCTAATGGGTGACTACGAATAACTAATAAGGCACCAGTCACACATCTCTATCCCTACAGCAGAATGTGATACAGCTGTTAAGAATATGGTAGCACTATAGCAGTGGTGTGTTATAAGGTGTACACATTACATGCACTTAAAATAATCAAGTGAGAATTTACTAGAAGAGTCAGGAACCAGCTCATGGAGAAGAGAGCATTTTGGCTCTTGTGAAGAATGCTTTTACAATGTGAACCACGTTGAAATGAAGCTACTAACCTAGTGAAATTTGTAGGTGATTGTGCCGCTTGTTTATTTTAGCCATATTCTCCATTTATTGAGGATTAGCAAAGTCTATTATTTGTCTTCTCAAAAAGTATTTGAGGCCCATAAAGAATCTATAGGATCCAACACCAAGTGAAAAGAAGTAGCTGCGTGGGAGAAGAACTGGCAACGCAAAAGCATACAGATGGAAGAGGATTGAGCACCCTGTGTGAAGAGGAGTATGCAATACTCTTTCACCAGAGGTGAAACTGAAGGTTAAAAGTGCAGAGTTTGGAATCAGACTGCCCCAGGTTTGAATCCTCGTTATGTCACTAGCTGTGTGACCTTGGGCAAGTGAGCTCACTTCTCTTAGCCTCAGGTGCCCCATATATGAGCAGACCCTACCTCGCAGAAATTCTGTGTGGCCAGAAATGACTCAATTAAATGACAAATAGTAAGTGGCAATGTTAAAGAAAAAAAAAAAGGAAGGAAAAGAAGGACAATGGATAGGAAGAAAGGAAAAGAGACTTTAAAAGCTTGGGCCTGATCATAGAAAGTTTTGAAAATCCAATTCACTTAATTTAATATGACTAAGAGATCAAAGGAAATTAAAAAGAAGAAATTGAGTTACACTGGAAAGATGGTTTATTAGATGGGAAAAATATATCCATTAACTTTGCGTAACATCATAGCAACATGTTTTTACAATATGAACCATGTTTACTGAAACTTCTAAACCAATGAAAATGGTAGGTAATTGTGTGGACTACTTATTTTAGCTATGTTTTTCTTTTCTTGAGTATGAGCAAAGTCAATTTATAACTAATATGAAGACTAATAGTGCTTCCGCTCAATCAAGTTCCCTGACCCCTGGCCACAAATGAACACAAAAGCAGTGGGATGTTCACCCCACAGGCTTAGGTGCTATCCCTGTGACCAACGCCGTCTGGCTGGGGCAGGCAGTCCCACTGGTCACCCCATATTGACAATGACCACTGCGTGGTGGCCACAATGTGGTACCTGACACTTTCTGGTGCCAAAGGGCCAGGAAAGCAGCAGTCTTTGGTTTCCAGCCCTTTATCTGCCCTGATAATCTCGGCAGAGTAGGCTCCACTCAGTAAGCAGAGACCGAGGGCAGGGAGCCCTAAGTACTGAGATTCTGTTCTGCGAGATTCCTTCTTTGCTGTTAAGAGAATACGTGAGGTGACTGGTGTGAAACTCTCAATAGACTACAGACAGCTAAGGGATTGTTCAAAACGTTAATTTACATAAAAAGCAGTCCCTCTGTTTAGGCTCTTTTTGTACTTCTGTGTAGAAAGAGGAATATCAACACTGCTTTATACAAGCTAACACTGATGCGAATAACAACCCACAAATACTGACCAGCAGCACAATCTGCTAAGTGACCCACATCCATGACTTCATGCCATGCTCAGAACAAGGTAGGTTTTAAAGGTAAAGAAACAGAAGTCGCAGAACTTGTAAATGACAAAGAGTTGGGACTGCAAGGAGGCAAGGTCTGTCCAAATTCCTGGCCTGCGCTTTAACCTTTAGCAACTCTGCCCCTGGCAGCACATCAGCATCCCCAGGGGGCTTGCAAAACCTGGATTCCTAACTAACAGACTAACAGAATCAAACCTTTATAAACTTCTAGGCACGCCCGTGGCTAAGGACCAGCATACCTCAACTACTAGTTAAAGCGGTGTTGGGCGGAATAGCATTACTCAACTAATTGAAGGTATTCTGGGGGCTTTGGTGAGCCTAGAGTTTTTATTATTCCAGAGCACACAAGAGACGGAGTTCATTATTTTGACAAATGTTGGACTGGGCAGTACAACGAGGCCCAGTGGGAAGTATTCACTTGTCACAGGGAGGCAGGACCTGAACTGCTCCTCAACTGCAGCAGTGAAGGCGAAGCATGATGCGCACCTGCCTGCTCACCCTCCTCTGCCTGGCGCATAGCAGACGATTAATAAATACTTGTTCAATGGACCAGCAAATGAGGGAAGGACCGACTCCCTCCAGCTGGATGTAATTGCACTCTCCTCTAAATTTCCTGTATTTGATCTGTACCGTTTGTTTTTTTAACCTTATTTACTACATTTCTGCCGTGCATTCCTGCTGGTTGAAACCATGTCTCATTCCTACCAGAAGGTAAGCATTCGGGGGCAAACTTCAGCTCTCTCTGAGCTGGGTGTCCCCCTCTACTCCTAGCACAGGGCACGGCGGGACCCCCCCGCAGGGACCCTCAAGGCTGAGTGAGTGTCTGGCTTGATTCCACCTGTGGCCTGATTCACATATGTGGGTCGTGGCTATGCACGAGGAACAAGTGTTCCAAACCCTCCAACGCCATGGCGTAACTGTGGGTGCTGAGCCCCAGTGGCAGAGAGGCCTCTGCGCGGAAGTCACGGGAGCATGGTAGACCTCACTGAAGGGCAGGCTTCAGGAAGACCATGGCTCTGAGAGGTAAAATCCCGAATACCAGGTGCTTAAAAGTGAAGACATTACAGCAACGGGTAACAGGTACTTTGGTTTGATTTTGTTCTCCTGATGTGCATTGTAGAAAACATATATGTTCCTAAAATTACAACCTGAAATATCAAAAGACAATGACACAGACCCAGCAACCCACAAAAGAGGATTCATCCCTGGCTAGAGGACCTTGAGACAGTAAACTTCAAAGAGAAGGCCCGACAACCTTCTCTTTGCTGCCCGCATCCTGCCACTTCAGCTCTTTATCCCTCTGTGTCTGGGTGCTGCACACTGCACGGTGTCTGGGCAGCCCCCTAATGCCTTGTGCTGTGCTGCGTTTGGCGGTTTCACGCCCCACTGTCACACTTGATCCTCATACCTTATGATTTTTAGTAACATCTGCAGAGTTTGCATACTTCCATTCAACAGGTAATGAAAGAGCTTCTATAGGGTCTGGGGATTTGGTCCCTGAGAAACTCAACCTTGTGGGGATAACAGGCAGGTAACGATACACAGCAAAAGCAGAAGGCTGTGTTTTGAACACTGTGAAGACGAAAAGATGCTGATGTAAGTTTCTTTCTTTTTAAAAAATAAAATGTTATTGTTGATTTGAGAGAGGGAGAGAGAGAGAGAGAGAGAGAGAGAGAGAGAGAGAGAGAGAGAGAGAGAGAAAGGGAGAGAAAGGGAGAGGGAGAGAGAAACACTGATTCAGTGCTTCCCACATGTATCCAGACCAGGGATGGAACCCGAAACTGGGCAAATGCCCTGACCCAGGAATCCAATTGGCTACCCTTCTGTGCATGGGACAACTCTCAACCAACTGAACCACACCAGTCAGGACGATGTAGGGTTCCTTCACCTCAAGAAGTAAAAATGTGATTTATAAAAACAGAAATAGGAAATTTCTCAAAATTATTTTACTAATTATAGAAAAAGGCATTTTTGAAAAGGAAAAATATGCCAGTGAATCAAAATGAAACTACTGTTGTTTGAAATTGCCATTGGAAACTGTCAAAAGAAAACCCACCCAAGGCACTCTGCCCAGGGGCTCCCCGGTTGCATGGCCTGGAGCCTGGGGTTACATGGTCTCAGCAATTGGGGGTGGGATCCAGTGACTATCCAGGGACAACATTGACACACAGTTTTCAGAAAAAGGGACCAAGCCCACCCAATCACTGCTGACAACTGGAGAGGCTTCCTGGACAACTGAGATAAGGCCAGGAGCCCAGCCCAGGAGGACTGCTCCTCTGGGATTAGGCAGGACCAGAGATCTGGCCAGGTTGGGTTCCTCACACAGACACACCCTTTGTTCGTCCCAAACAGTGTCTAACCACCAGTTGAAGATCTGCAACCCCCCCCCCCACAGTCCGCCCCACCCGCGCCTGCAACTTGGACAGCTGTTTTTTCTTACACTTGCAACTCTCTTTAACTGTTCTTTTAAAATAAAAGAGAGAATTGCTTTAATAGAAAAAAAAAGTAGGAGAGTGAGACTGCAGGGAAGCTGTCGGGAAGTTGGGAGAGGCCCGGAGGAAAGGCGCTGACCGGACTCGAGGTGCCCTAAGGTCAGCACACACACCGAACGCGCGCCCACAGGACCACAGTACGAGCATCAGTCTGGGGCCCCGGCAGGAGGCTTGTTGCGAAGCCGGTTTGGGGGGTGGGCATGGTTCCCGGCGGAAAAGGCGAGGCAGTGCACGGCATGCACTGCCCGCAGGGATGCCCGGAGTGCCATCGGCCGAGCCGGGTGCAGACGCGGCCCAGGCTCGTGCCCGCGAACCCCCCGTCGCGGTTAACTGCGGCGCCGACGGTCCCGAGCGCCCGGACGGCCCGGGTCCACGGAGCCCAGGAGCGCGCCCAGCCCGGGAGGCGCCCGCGTCCGGAGCCCCGCTCTCCACGGCCCCTTCCTTCCCGCCCCATCGGCCGGACGGGCAGGGCGCGCGGGCCGCGGGGCCGCAGACGCGCCCCTCCCGGGGCTGCGCCCGCGCCCACCTCTTGCAGCCGCAGCGGCTGCAGCCCCGACGCCCCCCGCTGCCCCGCCCGCGCCCACCCTGCGCCCAGCCGCGTTTCCCAGCGCAGTGCCCCCCCCCCCGGGGTCCCGGGTAGCCGCGGGGGTCTCCACGATCCCCCCTGGACACCCCGGAACCTGGTGGCGCCCGAGGCGGCGGCCGCGCGTCCTTACCACGCAGCGACTCGGGGCGGCTCCGGGCCCCGAAGCGCGCCGGGCATTTTTTCTGGGAAACTTCTCCCTCGTCTGTGGGGCAGGCTGAGCCGCCGGCAGGAAAGGCGCTCGGCGCTGGGAGGCTGCGACCATCCGGGAACTTCTCGCAGATGTAAACCCTCCCCCCGGGCTCCCGGGCCCCCGCCCCGCCCTGCGGCCCCGCCGCATGTGGACGCGCCGCGAGGCCGCCGCTGGCCCCAGGCCCTCTCCTCGGGGCGGCCCGCCAGCCCCGCTTGGTTCTGAGGCTCAGCGCCCCATGTGGCCGCGGGTCCCCCCCCAGGAGCGCGGCGGGCGCACGGGGAGCTAGAGCCTGGGGACGTGTGTGTGGTTCCACCGTCTCCCTGCGCAGAGGGGGACACAGCGGAGGAGAGGGTAACTGGAAGGGGTGTCCAACCAAGGGCCCTTCCCCCCAAAGACTGCATCCTTTCCAGCTCTGCGCTGTTGGGGCTCCCCGCCCCCGCCTGGAGGGAAAGCTTTTTCCCATCGCCATCCTTCTCAAAAGAGAGGGTCCGGCCTTGAGATATCTTAAATTCACTTTGACTTTTAAAAGGGAATTTTAAAATGGGGTGGAACCCACTGTTTACTTAAAAATAAAAGACCAAAGTGAGAGGCAATGAGCATTTGAGAACCCGAAGAATAGCGCTGTGAGAAACACCGGTTCAGGCAGACACAAATCCACAGTGTTTCCACTAGGGGTGACGGCCAGGGGTGTTATGAGAAAGGGAAGGGGAATAATTACCTGCATAGAAAGAAAGAACTTCTATTGGTGTTAAAAAGTCAAGGAAAGGCCCTGACTGGTTTGGCCCAGTGGATGGGGTGTCGGCCTGCGGACTCAAGGGTCTCAGGTTCGATTCCTGTCATGGGCATGTACCTTGGTTGCGAGCACATCCCCAGTGGGGAGTGTGCAGGAGGCAGCTGATCTCTCTCATTGATGTTTCTGACTATCCTTCTCCCTTCCTCTCTGTAAAAAACCAATAAAATATATATATTTTAAAAAGTCAAGGAAAGAATTTCAATAGATGCAAACAGGCTTAGTTATTCTTTAGCTACACCTGATGGTGCTATTTCTCAAGAATGGCTTTAATTTGCAGTCTGCGTTCCTGTTAGCTTTGCGAATAGCTTTGGAATACAGTGTTGGTTTGGCCCGAAGTTTATTTTGCTCACTTTAGGCACCCAAAGGTTCGAGACATGAGACAGGTAAGGCAGTTCTGGGGCAGCAGTTCTGACTCCGTTCTGAGGTGGACCCACTTATGTCATTTTTCACATTTCTCTTGTTTGACGATCTTTTCTTGAAAGCATCTCTTCAACCATTGGAAAGCAAAACCGATCAGTGATGAAAAGGACGGTATCATCTCATCGGTGCTCCGCTGTTAGAAAGTCTCATGCCTGTCAGGTCATGATTTGCGTCAGAGGGAACGATGTTTCCGCAGGAGGCTTGGGCCACATTTGAGCAACAAGCATGCCAGAACAGCCCTGGCCGTGGCTCAGGAGTCCTGTACACCAAAAGTGTGAGTGCAACTCCACGCCAGGGCACATGAGCTTTACCATCATGAACTTTTAAGGACAAAAATCTTCTGTAATTTCCAGAAGTTTCTCACACGACATCTCATAAGCCTCAGTAATCACCTGAAAACATTAAGCAACCATTATCTGGGTGGTGTCTTTATAGCGTCAAGCTATGCAAAGCAAAGTTTTGTGACAGCAACATTTTTCTATAATAACAAACAAAATGACAAGAGATCTGAAGCAGGAGGCAATACCTGCAGTCAGCCAGCTGAGGATATCAAAGAGCTATGGCTACCAGTGGGCACTGTATTTAACCATTTGGTTTAGTTCCATTTGCACTTCACCAGAGGTGTTTTATCCAAGTATCATAAGTGAACATTAACAGTGGAGCAAAACCCACCTTCTTTAGCTAGAAGGTGGTTGAGAGCAATTATGTTGTCTAATACAACCTGTCCAGGAAATGTAAGACTTTTTTCTTGGGTGGCTATTTTTTTTGGTGGTAGATCCAACAGTTTCTTCTAAGGTTTTGATAAGTTCCTAATCGTGTATTTATTCACTGCAACACTGGCCCAAGAACGAAGTATCCTTTCAAATCTGACCTTTGCAGGGATTGACATCGCTAGGAATTGAACACCCTTAACAACGAGTTGCATGTTTTGGCCTTTGAAGTAGGATTAAAGACGATGCCCATTGGTGAGTTATCTTTCCAGGTAGAAACGTATGGGGGAAAGGAAACGATAACTATTACAGTGAGTGCTTAGACGCCCATATTATCTGTGAGATAGGAAGGAACTAAAAGAAAAAGAAAGGATTAGATTATACAAGCCTAGTCCAGAATTTTGGGTTAACTGTCCACAACAGATGCTGTTTGACTCACTTCCCAGTGTTTTTTAATTTCAATTTCTCTGTTGGTGGAGCAGTCCAGATTGGGTGCACGAACTTCCTTTAAATGGGAAACATGAACCCACGAGTCAACACCCTTAAAATTGGCAGCCCACGGAGAAGTTAAGAGTACCTGATACAGTCCTTTTCATCTTGGGTAGGTTAAAGAGTCCTTTCAAAGGTGTCTTTTCTGATATACATATTCATCTGGTTACATATTGGGCTATTTAACTTTTTTGTTTCCTTTATTGGATAACAAAAGCAGATAAAATTAACTGCACAGGTCAATCTGTAAATATTTCAAAAAAATGAAAGTTTATGTTTACCAAAGGGAGCAGATCTTAAGAAGAATTGTAGATGTCAGGGTTGAAGTTTGATACTTCCATGATGATGCTGTCAGTTATTCAGGTAAACTTTTCAAAGGGCTTATACAGTATCAGGCCCAGAATCTATCTAAGCATAAGCTATTATGATGATTTCTCTGAAGCTTATCTCAAATCATTTACATTCATTTTGTAGGGCTTCATGGAAAGTTTATTTTCAGGTTAAGAAAAAACTCTTTAATTTTGGGAAGTTTGTAAATTTTGGGAAGCCAGGGAGCTGTGGGCAGCAGCAGCTCCACATAGGCTAAGCCCCTGACCGGTCTCCAAGGCCTGACTTTCTCCTGTGGCTGCTTCTACCTTAGCCCTCCCATAGTTTCACTGTCCCCAGCTTTAATAAACATCCTCTCAAAAGCACCTGGACTCGCACTGTGAAATCTTTCCTACATGAAGGCAAGAACCCACACATTACCGGCGGGCCCTAGGCAGACCGGCCCCAGGACCAGACCTCATTACCAAAGATGTTATTTTTCTTTCATCTTAATTTCTAGTGAGAGCTAAAAACTAAGCAACTATAGTAGCCATCTCAGTATTATATAGATTGGCAAACCCACACATTTCACAACCTCTACAAACATAGACTCTTTTACTAGAAATGTATTTCATATGTTCTCTCATCAGAGCACAAGACATTTTTATTAACAGATCCAAACTTATCTTTTAGTTTTTCTGAAATTAGAAGCCCAAAATAGGTAAACTGAGACTTACTTAGCAACTAATGTCTCAGTATTTTTTCTTATTTGGAAATGATCTAAATATTCAATAAATTTTTATTATTTAATTTATCTAGCAAAATTTTAAAGCTTGAAGTTACCAAGAGAGTTTTAGAAACCATTCTTTATCATAACATATATTGCTAAAAAAGAACTTTTTATTTCACTTACATCTAATTCATTAGTTCTTCACAATTAAGTTCAGATTAATTATGAAAACTTCATCATATTTAGTTATTTTTCTTGCTGATAAATTTGGAAACCTAGATAGAATAAGAGACGTAGAATACTTAATACGGATAACTTGGTATTGGTGGTGGCAGCTGGGGTTAGACCAGTGGGGTCAGGCCAGACCTGGGCTCAGCAACCTTGGTACTTGGGTTCTGGCTAGGAAAGAATTATAGCTATAATTATAATCAAACTATAAGAGAACATTTATTTAGAAAAATCACAGAGGTGTAAGAAGTAGTTCATAGAAGAAATGGGCTTAGGAAAAAAGTCATAGAGGCAAAGGAAGGGCCCTTGGAGCTTGGGCGAGAGAGGAAGGAAAAGGTGATGCACCTGGGGAAGGGGCAGGGGAAAGGCACCAGCTGCTCCTGGAAGGCACAGCACCCTGCGTCTGGTCCTAGGGGGTTAAGGTGGGGATTTTAGGGCAGGTCCCAGGGGAAGGTCTCCATAGAATATTCACCAGCTTCCCAGATGCGTCCTTTCAGGTTGGGGTCTCCACTGACTGATTGGTCAGGGTCAGGACAGGGAGTAATAATTCAATGTCCTGAGGTCAGCCCTAAAGTCACTTGCCTGCTTTTGCTGCAAAGATATGCTTGGGCCTATCTGGGATGCTCAGTTAGTTGGAATGTCATCCTGTGCACCAAAAGGTGGCAGGCTTAATCCCCAGTTGGCAAGTGATCGATGCTTCTCTCTCTTCCTTCCCTTCTCTCTTTCTAAAACATATATATTTATATTTTAACCCAGTGAGGATTAAACAATAATTTTAAAAAAAATATATGTCTGTTTAAATTAGCAATAATACCAAATATTTTCCCAGAACCTAAAAACATTTGGGTTAGTTTCTGCTATGTTTCTTAATTTATATAAGTGCTTAATTTCTTACAGCCAATGAAACAGAGCTCTTTGCAAACCAATTTTAGTAATATCCTCTGGAGGTAAACAGACACACACCTAAATAGACAGGTGCAACCAGAGACCTGATATTTTCTTTTTAAATTTCAACCATGAGCCCTGACCAGTGTGGCTTATGGCGGGGCATCCTCCTGTGAGCAGGAGGTTGCCGATTCCATTCCTGGTCAGTGGTACATGCCTCGGTTGTGGCTTGATCCCCAGTAAGGGGAATGCAGGAGGTAGCCCATCTATGTTTCATTCTCACATCAATGTTTCTCTTTCTCCCTCTCCCTTGCTCTCTCTCTAAAAATCAATAAACTATTTAAAAAAATTCAAAGGACTTGTACGTGTGAACAAAAGGGGTGATGTGCTAACCTGACAAACTCAGGGGAGGCCTGCATGGCAGTCTTACAAACTCAGAGACCTAAAGTAACCACAAAGGATGGGCTGAAATTAAACTTCTACTAAAAACAGTTATGGTGGGTAGTTACATCCTAGGCTGGTATCTTCACTGACAAGGTCAAACCTTTACCTTAACTGAGCCTGTCTGTCTTTTTGCATCTATAATAACATACACTTTGAATGTCTGGGTTACTTGTAACTTCCCTTTTTCTGGACCCCTTGGGGCATGACCAAATGTGCTGGTGTGCTGGGCACCAGGACAGATACCACAAATTCCTTCATTATCATGTTAATTGTTCCTGCACCCACCTCAGTATGTGTCTATCATTTTACTTTTTATCCAATCCCAGGGGTTTCCCTGCTTTGCTTTCTCCCACCTTTCTAGTCTATCACCAATGGATTTCATGTAACCCACTTATGTCCCTTTCCTTTGATTGCAATGTGTAAATACAGATGTACCCTGCCATTCTCCAGAACATTCTCTCAATTCATTGAGGTTCTGCTTCTTGACATATATTGACAGTTTGGCTCACAAAAAATTCTTTATAGGTTTCAATGTTTTTTTTTAATGCATATTAGCATAACCAATGGACATGGACACTGGGGCGGTGAGGGCTTATCCTGGGGGACAGGAGTGGGGGAGGTGTCAATCGGGGAAAAAGGAGACATGTGTAATAATTTAAACAACAACAATAATAATAATTTAAAAATTTTTTCAGCCATGCGACAGGTATAATAATGCAAAACCCACTAGTTTATAGCAGTCATTCTAAGTTAAGTTTAAGTGTTTAGATGGCAAGGCTTTTACTGTTTTTAGAGAAGAGTTTTAAGGTTTGTATTTGTCTTTGACAAACAATATTTAAGGAGGGGGGGTGAGAGTGCGAGGGTGGAGGATGGGGCTGCTTAGGCAACGGGAACCTTTCAGCTGTCGGTGCTTTTAAAAGTTCTCTCCTGTTTCCCCGCTTTGGTTTGCTCAGTCCCAAGCAGTCGTGAACTGTGTTTACATGCCTGACTTTCTGCAGAAGGGCCTGGAGAGCTGCTGAGGAAACCTTAAACATTTTTCTATCAGACTTCTAATTCTACCAAAGATCTGGTCATGGAATTACTAAATTATTGGAATTATTTTGTCAGGTCTGAGGTGGGACACACAATAAATATGTTTGACGGTAAAACGATTCCATGGGCCCAAGAGTATACAAAGGTTACAACCTTCCAGAGTCATTCCTTTGAGAGTTCAAGGAAAGACCTGACAGCCTGCATGTCCCGAGCAAGCCGAGAGCTACGTCAAACCCTTAGAATACCAAAGAGCGCAATCGCTATTCCTGAGAGAGAAAGGATAGAAAAGCCAACTGGCCTTATAGAATTTTGTTTTAGGTTCCTCTTATAGCTTCAACTTTTCATTAACTTTTTAGAGGAGACTCTTGCTCTCAGGTGCCTAAGTTAAAATTACCTTCTCAGTTGTCCAAAGTTTCTTTTACGATCCTTTTAGAACTGTTTTTGAAGTCATTTTGTATTTTATAAGTTTCTACCTATCACACAAAGAATGCATTCTATTGTTCCCAACATATTTGAAAATCTTTCTTTAAAGGAAGGCCATTGAGGTAGACTTAAAGGTTTTCCTAAATTGTTTTTTGCTAAGTTGGTCCATTTTATTAAAAAGGCATAAGAGGAGAGACCAACATGTTTGTATATATAGCTAGCTAAGTTCCCGGGGGGAGAACTTTTGGGGGGATTTCAGAGGGTGAAGGTCCTTGTTAAAGCTTTTTGGCTGGACAAAGAGTCAAAAGAGTTATTAATCTAAAGTCGCAGGTAGCTTGACTGCGGAATGCATACTGGAACATACATGTTCTGGATAGCAGGAAACAAAAGGGAATTTTTAGAATAAAAGTAAAATTCTGTTTGTTTGTTTTTTATATTACATGCGTGCTAACAGCTTTAACTAACTAAGCCTTGGGGTTTTTAGAACCATACTAAGACCTAAGAGAGATGTATCATGGGTTTGGGGAGTATGTGCACTTTTTAGAACACTCATTGTAAGTAATTTTTTATGAGGTTGTCATTTATCTCGAGGTTTCTAATGTCAATCTAACCTACTCCATGACCAGCTTATCCTATCCCGTGAGCCTTTGCTTGAGGTGGTAAGTGTCCTGAGGACTCGTAAATGCTTCATCCATTCCCAACAATTTGCAGCATTTGTTTCCAAGGTTCTCTTAGCACTGACTTTTACCTCCTGTGCACATCATCCACAGTAAAGCTTGTTTACCTATAGCCAGTCTGAGGAGGTCAGCAAGCATGTGTTTGTAGGGGCTAGCCAGGTTTACAGGATTTATGCCTATGAAATCTCTTTCTTATGACAAGAATCCAACAGACAAAGACAGAGTAAGGAAACAAAAGAAAAAAATGCACCCTACTCTGTAAATTGAGGATACTCGGCTGGGTGACAGAAGTATTTAAGGTTTCCTTGGTCCCTTCACATAAGAAAACAACAGCAACAACAACAACCTCACAGACACACACAACAGTATGGTGATTACCAGAGGGTAGGAGTGGGAGGGGGTAGAAGAGGGCAAAGGGGAGATAAATGGTGATGGAAGGGGACTTGAACATGCAAATACAATATACAGATGATGTATTATAGAATTGTACATCTGAAACCTACATAATTTTATTAACAAAGTAGAGGCCCAGTGGACAAATTTGCACACAGGTGGGGTTCCTCAGCTTAGTGACTGATCCAGGCCTATCAGGAGGCCAGCCAGCCAGGGGGAGGGGCTGTGGGAGGTTGGCTGTGGGAGCACACTGACCACTAGAGGGAAGCTCCTGCGTTGAGCATCTGCTCCCTGGTGGTCAGTGTGCGTCATAGTGACTGGTCAACTAGTTGTTCCATTCATTCTGGTTCTTTGGTTGTATCGGTCGCTTAAGCTTTTATATATATATACTAGAGGCCTAGTGTACGAAATTCGTGCATGGGTAGGGTCCCTAGCAGCTGCTGGCTGCCAGCCGGGCTTCCCTTCCCCAGCTGCCAGCTGCTGGCTGGGGCCTTCCTTTGTCCCGTGGTGGTCAGCGCACATCATAGCGAGTGATTGACCTCCCAGTTGGTCGAACTCCTGAGGGAACACTTTGCATATTAGGCTTTTATATATATAGATAGATATCATCCCAATAAACTTAATTAAAAAGTAAAAAAGAAATAAAATAAGGATGATAATAATGACATTTCTTTGTATTAGTTATCAGTTGCTGGGTAACAAGTTACTCCAAAGCTTAGTGACTTAAAACACACATTTATTACCTCTAATTTTCTGGGTGAGGATGGGTGTAGCTTAGCTGGGGGTATTTGGCTCAGTGTCTCTGATAAGGCTGCAGTCAAGGTGTGAGCCAGGGCCACAGGCATCTCAAGGCTTGGCTGAAGGGGGATTTGCTTTTGAGTTAACTCACATAGCTGCTGGCAGTCCTCGGGTCATCTCTGCCTGCTGGCTGAAGACATCAATTTATTGCTACATGTGTGTCTCCACTGGACAGCCATAGCATGACAACTGTTTTCCCTCCAAGTGAGAAAGATGGAGCCTAATCCTGAAAGTGGCATTGCATCTCTCTGCTATATTCTAGTCATTAGAAGCAAATCACTAAATCCAGCCCATACTTAGCGTGAGGGTGTGAATATCAGCAGGCAGGGGTCATTAGGTCCTCCTAGAGGCTGCCTGCCACCCTCCTCAGGAAGGTGTTGTGGGGTTAAAGGGAATTAATGCATGTAAAGTAATATACATGCTTTTATGCAAGTGCCTGACTTTTAGTAAGCACTCAAGAAAAGTTCATTATTGTTACTGTTATTGTTATGAGACCCATTTTCCTGTTTGACTCAGTATCACAAGAACCAAAGAATGGCATTTGCACAATTCCTACCAGGAAACAAATCTTCCCAAGTGAGGTAATACAGGAAAGCTTAGGGGAATAGTTTGTAAAGGTGTTCAGGAGCAGAGCAAGGAAGATAGGCCAGGGACAAAAGGTCAGCAGGGCTGAAAGCCCTGGCCCCCAGGTTACTATTCCTCCCCCAGCATATTCCTGGTCATGGGTTAGATCCCCTTAGAGGAAGAACATTCGACCCCATGTGGGCCCTTGCACAACCGCTCCCTTATGCATTACCTCCTAGATACCATCTAAGCCTCAGTTGTGTTTCAGCTCCAGGCCCAGAAAAGCAGAAAAACCAGACAAGTGACAGCATAGCTAACATTAGGACCAGCTGCTTCGACAACAAAATTAGTGGAGACCATGACCCTGAAAAGACACACTTTAACCCATAGCACCTTCCTGAGGAGTGTGGTAGCCAGAACTGAAGTACTGAGGTTACTGACCTGAGGTCCAGTCTGACGCCACCCTTCTAACACCTGGTGCCATTTTCTCTACTGGCAGCAGAATGGTGCTAAGAGGGGCAAGACTAGAGGAATAAATACCTGACTTTCCTCCTCTCCTGCCAATGTTACTCATCATGTGAGCCCAGTCAGGAGCCGAAGAACAAGGAAACCCACCATGCTGTCTGTGTATGGGTCAGCCCCCCAGGACTAAAGGGGTGAATGAAAAATGTCCAGTGTGGAAGGTTGCAGGTTCAACTCCCAGTTCAGGGTGCATATGGGAGGCAATGATCTATGTTTCTCTCTTTCTCCCTTCCCCTCTCTCTAAAATCAATAAAAACATATCCCTGGGTCCAGCTGGGTGCGGCTCAGTGGTTGAGCCTTGACCCAGGAACCAGGAGGTCACCGATTCAATTCCTGGTCAGGGCATATACCCAGGTTGTGGGCTTAATCCCATGTGGGGCATTCAGGAGGCAGCCAATCTCTCTCTCTTCCTCTCTGAAACCAATAAAAATATATATTAAAATAAATAAATAAATAAACAATAAAAAGAAAAACATATCCTCGAGTGAGGATTTTAAAAAACTGCTGTCCAATGTGGGCAGGCACAGCCACTCACTGATGGGATATTTCCTGGGGACGTGATGCCTCGGTCCCTTCGCATAAAAGGAACAGAAAAGCAGTTAATCCTGAGTTTCCAGCACAGGAGGTGGGGAGGGTTGGCTGCCAAACAGTAGTTTATGGGGCTTCCATTTGGGCTAGTGACGGAGGTACAGGGACTTACACTCACAGCTGGCAGGCGGGCCTCAGAGTAAGTATCTCGGGAAGCAATGTGGGCTGCAGCTTTATTTATCTGGGGAACAGCCTTAAGGACATGAAAGGATTTGTGCTGCTCGCTCAGTCTGGTGACTCTGACTGATGATTACACTTTGCTTCCTTCGCCAAGTGCCAGCACAGGTACCTGCGAAGACCTTAGGGCAGGGGTTCTCAACCTGTGGCCGTGACCCCTTTGGCGGTCGAACGACCCTTTCACTGGGGTGGCCTTAGACCATCCCGCATATCAGATATTTACATTACGATTCATAACAGTAGCAGCATTACTGTTATGAAGTAGCAACGAAAATAATTTTGTGGCTGGGTCATCACATGAGGAACTGTATTTAAAGGGCCAGAAGGTTGAGAAGCACTGCCTTAGGGGCTTCCAATGGCACAAGGTTTTCCAAATGTCATTCTCCCATGACGAAGTCCAGGAGCCTCACTTCAGTGAGACCAGGCAGTGCCGCTGGAGGAAGAAGCCTCAGTACCAATAATGGGGAAATGGGGCGAACCAGGGATTCAGCTGGGCCTTTCCCTTCCCGTCGCTGCCTTCACAGGAAGTCCCCGAGGAAGTGCGGGTGTGTTTGCGCAGTTGTCTCCAGCTTCAGGCCTCTGAACGGAGGACGCTGGCTGGGGGCAGGGAAGGCTGATTGTATTTAGTATGGTTATTGTGACAACTTTATACTTGTTTTGGGGTTTGCTTGTGTTTGTATTGATTTCAGAGAGAAACATTAATGATGAGAGAGAATCATGGATCGGCTGCCTCCTGCACACCCCACACTGAGGATCCAGCCCACAACCCAGGCATGTGCCCTGACTGAGAATGGAACCGTGACCTCCTGGTTCATAGGTCAACGCTCAACCACCGAGCCACGCTGGCCGGGCTGTACTTGTTTTTCAAAATGCTCTCTGAAGATGCTGTTAACTACGATTGATCTGAAAGACGATGCCTTAATGATGATGAGGGCACTTGCCAAAATATCCCAAGAATATTTTGAAGAACGATAATGTGTCCCAGATCCAGAAGTGATGAACTCAGCCTTCTGCAATAAGGTTTCAAAAATTACAAGAGTAAAATGTATATTAAAATATAAGACATATCAAAATAATAATAATAAAAATAATAATCAGTAGACTACTAGCTGGGAGTGGCTATGAAAATTTATCATTTGCAAAGATTTCTTATCTGTGTGAAAGTACATAAAGATGTTACTAAACTTTAAAAAATTTAACTTTAAATGTATATAATTCTTCATTTTTAAAAAAGGCAAGTGTTATAAATTTGCTCCTCTTTTCTGTGATGATGATGGTAGCAGTGTGCTAATTAAAAACAATCAATTGATGCCCTAACTGGTTTGACTCAGTGGATAGAGCGTTGGCCTGCGGACTCAAGGGTCCCAGGTTCGATTCCGGTCAAGGGCATGTACCTTGGTTGCAGGCACATCCCCAGTGGGAGGTGTGCAGGAGGCAGCTGATCGATGTTTCTCTTTCATTGATGTTTCTAACTCTCTATCCCTCTCCCTTTCTCTCTGTAAAAAAATCAATAAAATATATTTTAAAAACAACAACAACAAAAGCAATCCATTGAGCATATCCATCATAGTCCTCTTAGAAAGAATACTTTAAAATTTTTTTGCTTTAGCCTGGCTGGTGTTGCTCAGTGGTTGAGCGTCAACCTATGAACCAGGAGGTCAGGGTTCGATTCCGCATCAGGGCACATGCTGGGGCTACAGGCTCTATTCCTAGTGGGCCTGCAGGAGGCACCTGATGAATGATTCTCTCTCATCATTGATGTTTCTATCTCTCTCCCTCTCCCTTCCTCTTTGAAATCAGTAAAAATATATTTTTAAAAATCTGTTTTGCTTTAAATTATATTTGATATTTTTTCATCACCATTTATCCCCAATATGCCCTCTTCCACCTCTGCCTACCCTCCCCATCCCCAAAGTCACCACACGGTTGTCCATGCTGTGAGTTCTCATTTTTCTTTTTTGCTCAGTCCCTTCATCCTCCTCACCCCCCCCCACCACTTTATTATGGTATAAAAGTTTTTTATACCGTTAATAAATAAAAACACTTTGTAAAATATTGTTTACCTTTAACTCACTGGCTTGAATTTATATTTTTGTCTGTTTAATGCTGTTCACAATGGATTCTTGTAGTGATATGTGATTACAATCTATAAGTAAATCACAGACCCATCTATTGGGGGTGTATCCTCAGACATGTTTATTGATACTGTGCACATTCAAAATGCGTGGAGCTTTTTGGACCAAGGCTTTCCCCTGAAGGTGAACTTGTAAGGAAGGCTCAGCGGCCCCTCGAAGGTGGAGCTGGAGGGAGAGTTAGCAGCTGCCTTCCTGGGGTGGAAGCAGCACAGCCAGAGGGGCGCAGCCCAGGAAGCCAGGGCGCAGTGTGTTAGGGCGAGGGCTGTGGTTTAGGTGGAGAGCAGAGTAAAAGCACTGGGATAGCCACGCCTGACCCGGCCACAGGCACAGGCGACAGGCGGGCCTGGGCAGCAGACAGGGGCATTGCAGGAGGGTAGAGGAGACCAGCGTAAACTCAGCACTCAATGAGGTAAGCAGGGGCGGGGGAGTGCAAGGGAGGGGCAGCCGGCTTTAAAATGGAGAGATTTCGTCAGAAAGGTCAGTTCTGGTGACACCATGGCTTGTCGATACCGGTAATCTCCAGCTTTGTATCAAGGGTCACTGGGGTGACCAGCCCCCTGGGCTGGCCCGGAGGGAGTGGACTCAGAGGGTATGAGAGGCTTCTGGGGCTGCTACGCTGGTGAGGCTTGTGGTCAGTAGGTCCAGCTGGGCTAGCTGACCTGGGAGGGAGAAAGCAGCTCCAGATTCCTCATCATTGAATGAAATTAGGAAACGAAATGGCCACTTCCTGGCCTGTGGAGAGAGAGCACTCCTGGGGTGTCTACCCATTAGGGAAACCCTAAATGCAGCCCCTTCTGAGCCCTGAGCTCCCAGATGCTGCCCATCACGCACAGCGGTGGTTTCAGGCGTCCCTGGACGGCAGGACTCGCTCTAGTGTAGTGCAGGGCGGTGATAGGTAAAGCAGACGAGGCCCAGCTCGAGGCTGAGGGCAGCGAAGGCTGGGAGGTTGCGGGAGTGTCCATCCACCCTGGGCCTTCCCAAATGGAAGCTGAGGCGGGATTTGAGGAACACTGGAGGAGCGAGCCCAAGCTTGGGGTGGTACTGGGACACTCCCTGGACATTGCCTCTATTTTGTCCTTCCCACTTCCCTTCGGCCAGGCCTTGCTTTGCATTTTATGCCCAGAGTACAGGACTGCTGCCGCCGGTCTGAGCAGCTTCATGCCTCGACCTCTTGCTCATGCACTTCCTGCTTGGAGTGCTTCCCCCCTACTTCACAGACGCCTCCCCAGAGTTCACCTTGGATAGCATCTCCTCTGACAAACCCTGGAGGCCTCGCCTCTGAGCAGTGACCTCGCTGCTGAAATCCTTCTGCGTTTGGCACCCTCCCTCACTGTCAGCTGTAAATTTCCGGGGGTGGGGGGGGGCGGGGTAGGCACCTTTAGAATCTCTGAGTTCTTTATTCCCATGCCCAGCACCTGGCTCCCTCGATGCAATTGTTTAAACATTATCAGTCATCCGTTTGGAATGTGAAGGATCCTTTCTGGAAAGCAAGCTTGAGAAAAGAAGAGAGGAATGCGCAATAAAGGAAGGAGGGGCCGGTACCTGTGAGGAGAGGGGAGGGCTGCACAGAAAATGACTGTGCCAGGATTTTCGCTCCGTCAGTGGAAGTTCACCTGAGGTCTGGGCCTGACGCACCTGGCTCCGCTCGGCCGATTGAGCTCCTGATAAGTGAGGGAGAGGCACGCTGGTCAGGCCTTTCAGGAGCTTTTCAGGCTTCTGGTTACTTGTCTGAGACCCTGCAGGCCCCTGGGGACTCTGACCAGCGTAATGGGCTTTGCAAAGGGAGACAGCTGAGCTGGGAAAGTTAGTTCAAGTCCCCGGGGATGAGGATGGATTGGTTAAGGACGCCTTCCAATCTGCCTGAAGGAAGAAATCTCTCGCTGGAATCGGTTGCTCCTGGTTGGGGAAGAATCGGGGGGAGGGAGATGGAAAAGGCACAGGCTTTGCATTATGAGAACCAGATGGTTCCAGGCCTTGCTTTGAAACGCGCTCCACCTTGGCGTGCTCCGAGTTCAAAAGGAGTGACAAGCCTCCCACTTCCTCCTTCGCAGGCACGCTGCCACTTGCTGGCTTGCTGACCTTGAACAAGTTCTTTAAACTATCCAGGCCTCAGTTTCCTCATGTGTAAAACGGGGACATTCATGAAATAATCCATGGAAAGCGCTGACTACAGGGCCTAATATAGAGTAAAGGTAAGGACTTAATGAAAGTTAACTGGAATGCTGGCTGCTGACACTCTGGGCCATCGGAAATGCTTAGCAGAGGCTAACAAGGCAGTCAAACTGTCCAGAGGCACAAAGCCTTGCTACTCAGAACGTGACCCGTGGCCTAGCAACTGTGCCATCTTGTGGGCACTTGCTAGCGGGCTCAGGTGTGTCCCTGTCCCACAGGAGCTCAGTGCCGCTTGCTGTGCAGCTAAAAGGTGCAGGAGCTCCTCAGCTAGAACCCGATAGCCAAGGAGAGAGCAGGGAGCAGGCTGGGCCAGGTGAACAAGCCACTGACCCCTCCCTTGACTCACCTGACTCTCCCTAGACCCTAAGCCCCACGCTGGCCGGGCCCCCCGTCTGGCTCACCAGCAAGTCCAGTGTGTTGCCTGCTACACAGTGAGCGCAGGCTCCAGGTGTGCTGTGTGGACAGATGAAGGACAGCTGGATACTGTAGTTACAAACACAGCAACCAAAGGGGAAGCCCTGTCTGTCCCTGT
>PVJC01015803.1:0-34548 GCA_004026665.1 Murina feae | reverse complement strand
GGGTGGGGCGAGATGTGCGGGTGGCAGGTGGCAGGTGGCAGGTTGTGCGGGCACAGGCTGGGCTGTGGGACCCCCGAGTGCACAAATTTTTGTGCACCGGGCCCCTAGTTTATATATAAAGCACTTGCAGTAAATATTGCTTAAATCATAACGAGTGCTAAATACATAAGTTATTGCTATTTTGCAAGTACCAGTAAATGGGCATTTATTCTCTAGCACTGCATTTAACTTTCAAAGCTATTTTCAATTAGGTTTATAAAATTCCACCTTCACTACATTAACAAACCTACAGGCAACCAGAATCACTTAGAATTTTTTTTCTTACCAACCTACATTTTAAGAAAGACATTTTAAAAAAAGAGATAAAAAGCTATCACTTATAAATAATTGCTTCTAATTCCTAAATGACTTCAAATGCCTTAACACACTAGACCTAATATAAACTTCATATTGTCCATAGTGAGGAGCTAAATTACTACACAAATGTAAAAGTTTATAGAACACACCTATGATCAGAAAGAGTAATTTAATAAAGGATTCTACAATTCTTTCTTAGTCATGGAACCCATGTGATAGACAATTTGAGAGAGCTATCTGTCTGATGTAATAATGAATGGGACATCTATCCCGTTGAAAACACCTTACTCAAATGTTAGAATAAGTTTACTAATTCCAATGTCCAGATTAACCCGGTTCCATCAGATCCTCCATCTATTACGCACAAGGCTCAATGCACTTCAGGGCATCACTGGCTCTCCTAACCTCACATTATTCTTGGCCAGTGTCTGCTCTGATTGGTGGGCGCTCATGCTTTGATGGCCATTAACAACTGTGATTAATTGTGGCCCTGACATTGTGGCATATTTCAAAGTGTGATAGCTAGAGAGATGTCCATATTTCTTCAAATTCACATGAAAATTCAGTGTATATTTAATAGAAATTAAGAACAATGACATACACTTCACACCACAGGGGTAATGAACACCTGAAGTATTTTTGGCAAATGGGCATAAACATCCAAAAACATACAAAATAACGTAGTTTGTAAAATGATTTATAAAATCAATTTCTTAAATAATAAACCATTTTCATAAGAAAGGTCTTCGGTAAAACAAAGTGTATTACTTTCTTTTCCTTCTGTAATCATCTGTCTGTAAGATGGTTTAAAAACTGCCTTCTGTTTAGAAGAGATTAAAGTCTAGGGGGATCTAGCAAAATGGTTTCTAGGATCTCTATCGTTTTATTGCACTGTCTGCTCTCTGAACCTGTGAGTCTGTGTGTGTGTATGTGTGTGTGTTTGTGTGTGTTGCTGAGTCTGTGTGCAAGCAACCACACACAGTCATGTTTGGACTGATGCTTAAGGCCACCAATAATCAGTGCTTCATATTTCCAATTGCATTTGTCATCTTCTCTCTCTTTCTGTATCACAGGCCTTGAGACACTCATTAATTTAATGCCTCCGGGAATGTAGTTTCTGAACAGGATAACAGCGTATCTTTTCCTTTTTTAAAAAAGTATCTGCCCAGTGGGGGACGGAACATAATCATTCAGACTGAGAGGTGGAGACAAAAGAAGATAAAAGATCATGAGAAAGAGAAGGAGAAACAGAGGGAAGCAAAAACAAATAGGCAAAGGGCAAAACCAAGAGCAAACGTATCACTTCTAACATAAATAGCAAAAGCACTGGCAGCGGCAACAATGAACACCAAGAGCTATCAGACAGGTGGGGAAATTACGTTTGGATTCTAACATTCAGGTAATGAGAGGGCGTCTCAGCCTAAAACTACACAGACACCCCCCCCCACACACACACACACACAGATGTGTACAATCACTTCTTTTTCTTTAGTTTTATCCCCTTTTCTTCCTCTGAACTTCCACAAATCTGGGAAAAAAGAAAGCCTGTGATCACTGATTTAAACAAAACCAAAACAAAGTGTTGGCAAAAATTTAAAACATAGACAGTATTAAAGGGCTGCTCTCAGGATCCTAACTGCTTGTGACTTATTTCCTCCCTTCCGAATTCTGAAAATAAATTAAGTGACATTGATTGAAAACATCTTAGAAATCTAATTAAGTTTTTCTTACTTAAACTGTTTATTTTCTTGCTTTTAATTTGTCTTGAACAAATTCCCAGTAGGTCTCCATGTCTTATCCTTGTTTAGTGACACAAATTTCCTCTGATTCCCTAATTCTGTTTGGTTCTGTTAGGAGCCCACTCCTTCTAAATTATGGATCACATACACGCGCCGAAGTCTCGAGGGTGTACTGTTCATTTTATGCTTAAGCAATGTAAGTAGTGGCCAGAGGACCTAATGGAAAGTCTCACACACTAACATTTAAGGGGGGATTCTTCCTCAGCTCCCACCATGCCCTTCTTTTGACATAATCTGGAGGGTAATTTCATTTAGTGGGTTTTAAACTTGTGGTAGAAACACAATGGCCTGGAGGTGTCAGACAGATCAGCGTGATGAATGAGGGCAGAGGCCACTCGGGGCCTGAAAGTCAGTGGAGAGCAGTGAGCACTTGCCCACCTGAAGAGCTGCTGAGGCTCAGCCTGGAGATTGCTGCCTCCGGGCCCAGGCTTGCTGGAGCTTCTGATTTTTTCAACGGGTGTAGATAATGAACCTTATCCAACAACTGAGAATTAATTCCATTAACCGAAATGAATGTTAAAATACTGTATGGGGCTAAATGTGCCTGCTATGAAACCCAGCAAATGAATGAACCTGCACTTTACAAGATCTTTGCATTATATCAGGGTCTGTGCACATGAAGGCCTTAAGGTGCCATGACTCAGACTTTCTTGGGAACTGGGGGTTCACCTTTGGTGACTGCATCCCCAGGGGTTCTTTAGTTACAGCCAAAACCACCACAGTGAAGCTGAGGTTTCGATGGGTAAGAAAAAAGCTGTGGAATGAACAGATTTATTTTTATATTCCCCAAACATATTTGTCCCATATTTATGATAATATAAGTACATAAAAACAAACAAACAAAAAAACAAAAAAAACAGCCCTAACCGGTTTGGCTCCGTGGATAGAGCATTGGCCTGCGGACTGAAGGGTATCAGATTTGATTCCAGTCAAGGGCATGTGCCTTGGTTGCGGGCACATCCCCAGTGGGAGGTGTGCAGGAGGCAGCTGATCGATGTTTCTCTCTCATCGATGTTTCTAACTATCTCTCTCCCTTCCTCTCTGTAAAAAAATCAACAAAACTAAATTAAAAAAAAAAACACTTTAGGGGACTCCAAACTGTCATATTTGGTTTCTGTGCTTGGAGACACAGGAAATGCTTCATCATGTGTCAATTTTATACCAAATATTGTGGCTACAGAGGTTCATATTAAGAAATGTTAATATCTGTGTTTTACACTCTGCTACACAAACACACGTATATGTGACATTTTTAATGCTCTCATAGTCTTCAGACCTCAAACTTACTAGCATTTGCTTCTTATTTGCCATATCTATTTAGTTTAAGAGCCTTTCTATGTTGAGGCATTTACACCTCACCAATTACCTGAACATGGGAAAATCAATCTGAAGTTCAGAGTAACTCATGAGCAAATAGAAAGAATCCATCCAGAAACTTACATGCAATTATTCCATATTAAAAAGGGAAAAGTGATAATATTGGCCATAAACTAAATTTGTACTTTAGATGTAAAAAGAGGAAGTGAAAGCAGAAATACAATTTTTTTCTTTAAAATTGTAAGAAATCCTTATGTTCTGTAAAGTGGTACCAACATTATATTCTTCTTGATTTACTTAATGTCCAAAAGGAAATTCAAATGTGAGCTATCAATTACCTAAAATAAGATAATCCCAGTGATAAATGTAAAGTATTTGAGCAGTCATACTATTGTATTCTATATGAATATGTAAAGGCAACTCAAGGACAGAGAATGTAAATAAATAAATGAAAAAAAATTTACATGTCAAATGAAATGCTGATAATATTAAAAGAGATCAATATTTGAGCAAAATATAGGGCATATACATAAGGAGAAAAGGATTATCACATGTGAAATGGCTAATCTAGCCATTTATAAATATGAGTTATTACCAAGGAGACTGGAAAGCCCAGTATTGCTAAAATATCTAGTACTTCAATAAGGTACATATTTCAAATGTGTGTACCTAACATATTGATAAAGGATTTAAAGCAACAACAACAAAAGCAACAGTCAGACTTATAGTGGTAGTAAAACAAAATTCAAAACAAGGAGTCTGATTTGTAAATGTCACAAATATATTACTGACAAAATAAGCACTTAATACACAAACACCTGCACAAATGTTACTCTCAATTGTCATTAAATATCAATAAGAAAAAGTTAAATTTATTACAGTTGTATTTACATTCAGAGCTCCTTAACACATTGTTTAAACTATTTAGAGAAAGCATTTACATTCGGCTAACTTTGGCTATTGAAAGTCAGTATTGTTTTGGTTTGCTGACGTAGATGGCCTGTTGACATATACCAATAAAATGATTTTTAAAGTTCTGCAAAGCTAAAGGACAATGTCTCTAAATGCCATAGGTTTATAACAATTTTACAATGCGCAGAATTACCTTCTTAAAAATGTTTAAAATTTATAATACTCATTAGTAGTGAGTTAGTAAATGAATATGATTATTTTCCTTCCAAAAACTTATATTAATAAGATACACATATATAAATCAGTAGACTTTTCCAAAAATCTATTAAGTGTATAGAAGAATTAGAGGTCAAATATGTTCTCTAAAGAAAGTTCAGAAAAAAAGACAGGATTTAACATATCTAGAATGCATCCAATTAGCATGAACATTAAACCACATTAATTTCAGTGCATTCAGTTTAATATATAATTTATTGTATTTTTTTTATCAGAGTTTGATTTGCACTTTTATAAAATATATAGTTTCATATATATGGCTATTTTCAAGGTGAACTAGTTGAAAATGACTAGAGTGTGCCCGGGCTGGTTTGGCTCAGTGGATAGAACGTCAGCCTGCGGACCAAAAGCGTTCCCAGTTCGATTCCTGATAAGGGCACATACCTGGGCTACGGGCTTAATCCTCAGTGTGGGTGAGCAGGGGGCAGCCAATCAGTGATTCTCTGTCATCACTGATGTTTCTCTCTCGCTCTCTCTCTTTCCCTTTTTTTCTGAAATAAATAAAAATGTATTTAGCCATGACCGGTTTTGTCCAGTGGATAGAGCATCGGCCTGCAGACTGAAAGGTCCCAGGTTCGATTCTGGTTTGGCTGGGGGCACATCCCCAGTAGGAGGTGTGCAGGAGGCAGCTGATTGATGTTTCTCTCTCATCAATGTTTCTAACTCTCTATCCTTCTCCTTTCCTCTCTGTAAAAAATCAATAAAAATATTTTTTTAAAAATGTATTTAAAAAAATAAAATAAAATGACAAGAATGCCAGATATTAAAGGTGTGGGAAATTTGAAACATTAACTTATATGTCAAGAAAATAATTATTTTAACCAAAATCTTTTCACATTTAAAACCATTTGAAGATTAAATATTTTTAACTGTACTATTTGTAATTAAGAGGAAATATTGACTATAAAATAGGTATTTTGATTTTCTATATTACCAGAAATATACTAAGCTTTATATTTATATCAGTCCTCTATTTATATTAATATGAATGACATAAACTTAAGTAAGAACGAAGTGATAACTTCCCTCTTAAACTCACTTTGTTACTAAATACTGTTTCTCAAGAATCTGATTTTAAACTAAAATAGAAAAAGTAATGTCAGGAAATTGAAGATACCAAAATGAAATGAATACATTTCAGATATAGAACACACAACAATTTATATCTGTGTGTATGAAATTAAAATCCCCTTGAGAAACTCGTGCATATTGTCAATCAGTAAATTTTCCCAGAAAGATGAAATTGCAGTGAAAATAATCATGTTTTTAAATTGTATATAACCTCCTTAAAGTATTTCATAATGGTTTATGTTTTTGCCTAACAATGATCCTAAAAGTGAGCTAGTCAGCAACAAGAAAAAGGAGTAGCTCAGCATTCATTCTATCAGAGTCCAACATCATTGTACTTGGCAGTTGTCCACCAACATCAAATGGGCTTTGTTAATTAAGCCTAGAGAACAGATCAAACCCTTGTGCTATTTTGGAAGGTTTTCTTAGCCTATTGATCGTGCCAGGCACAAGTCATTATGTCATTACATATCTTCTCAATCAATGGGTATTAAAAGTACAACTATTATGAAAGGTTCTTGGAAATATCTTATGCATAAAATGTCTAAAAGAGATTGGGAACATCTATTCTAATACATTTGTGATTCATTCATCTAGGTTTTTCCAAGTTCAGAGTCCCTGGATCACATTAATGCAATTGCCCCTGTCATAATACTGCCTTCACTGAGTTATGATATATGTTACATTATGTCTGCTGGTAATACAGAAAATTTAACAAAAAGATATATTTAAACACCAGTTCTATATCTTTCAATAATCTGTGACAGAAGGCATTATGGTCTGTTATTTGGTGTTCTGAGTATACGCATTCCCATGACTCCTAAGGATTCTTATGTTTTGTCTGAATTTATTTCTAGAAACTGTTAAGTTTCTTAAATAGCTAAACCCTCCTGCCATCAGAAAAGAAAGTTATGAAATATTATAGGTTTCTATGTTTAAATCTGTGGTTTAAAAAGTTAGAAAAAAATTAGTGATCGAGTATAACAATCTTCTATAAAAAAGGTATTCCTTCTACTTCTTTCAGATAAACTATTTTTTCACATCTAAATGGCTTAACACACTTTTGTACTGGGATAATCTCAAGTATTGCAGGAGTAAATTATATATAATCCTTAAATAAATATATGAGTAAATGACACACTCCTGCTGCAAATCATTTATTGAGCTCCTTGTGGACAAAAAAATCCTAAGAGGCACTAAAACTATTACATTAGAAAATTATTAATTGGACAGATAATGGTGCTTAGAAGTATCTAGGGTGCCCCAATTTAAATTCTGCTTTGCCATTTACTGACCCAAAGCAAGTTACTGAATCTTTTTATCTTCTTTGATCCCAAATTTACTCATTGGCAAAGGGGATAATTCCACATCTGCCTAATTGGGTAGTAAGAATTAATACATGCAAAGTTCATAGCAGAGTATCTAGTATATTTCAGCTGTTACAATGATGGTAATGATAATTATATATTACTTATTAAGTTAAAACTGTTTCTGTCCATTGTCTAATCTGTAGCTCTTAGATTTAAATGTGTCCCACAAAAATTCAACTTGAATTCCTAACCCCCAGAACCTCAAAATGTTACTTTATTTAGAAACAGGGTGTGGTAGAGTTAGTTAAAATCAAGTGTGGCCATAATCCATTATGTCCTCATAAAGAGGGACAATTTGGATACAGGAGACATGCACATAGATAGAATGGCATGTGACAATGAAGGCATAGATCAGGATGATGCTTCTACAGGCCAAGGAATAGTCCGGATTGCCAGCAAACCACCAAAAGCGAGGGAAAAGTGCCGGAACCTCCCCGCTAGCTCTCAGAGGGTGCCAATTCTGCCGACACCTTGATGTTGGACTTTTAGCCACTAAAACTGAGAGGCACTAAACTCCTGTTGTTCAAGCCACCAGCGTGTGGTATTTTGTCACAGCAGCCCAAGAAAATGAGTAAAATCCCTAATCTCTATGAGGTCATTATTACTTTAAACGAGAAAACTAAGGTTCAGAGAGATGAAGTATCTAGTCCAAGGTCACAGAACTAAGATTCATAGACTGAGATTCAAACCCTGATGATGTCACTCCAAAACCAGAGGTTTTTAAAATAAAAGCTGAAAAATCAGAAAAATTAAAAGTGGATTATAGGGCTATCTTCTTCCCATATACTTTCTTATATCTTTTATGGTCAAGGAGTTGCTAAACAGTATAACAGTTTAAAAAAAAGTTCTCTTGTAACAGTTGACCTCTTTCAATCAATAAAAAGAACAAGATTCATATATTTCTCTATTTTCCAATGAGAAATGTTATGAAAAATTAAAATGTATGAAAAAATCTATAGTATTTTTCTGCATAATATAGCAAATAGATACAGAAGAACTGCAAAGGCCAAGTAGGAAAAAATATGGATGGTTTTTAGTGTAATTGTGGTAAAAGATACTCAAAGAGTTATCTTTCATAACATTTGAGAAAGTAATAAATCCACAAACAAGCCAGGAAGAACCAAATGATGGTATAGAATCTAATAAAAGAGTAATATGCAAATTGACTGTCACTCCAAGACACCTAAGCCATGCCCAACAGCCATGCCATGCCTCCCAGCCAATCAGAGCGGCTATATGCAAATTAACCCAGCCAAGATGGAGGCCAGCAGCCACGGAGCTAAACAGGAGGCTTCAGTTACAACTGCCCGACTAGGCCAGTGGGCCTCTGCTCAAGCAACAATGTTTCAATTATAGAAGCCACAGAGCTGACGCAAACAGGAGGTTTCATTGCCTGCCTAGGCCTCCACTCAAGGTAACAAAGTTTCAATTATAGAAGATAAATAAACCTCAAAAACCTGATTCTAGCTAGCCTCACTGGGACGTTGGGTCAATGGGAGCTGTGGGCAGCCTGAAAATGGACCTCAGCCCCTCACCCAGGCTGGCCACACCCCTATGGGGTGAGGGTCCCCACTTGAGGGCTTGGCCAGTCTGTAAACAGCCATCAGCCCCTCACCAGGCATGCCAGCAGGTGGACATCCCCCAAGGGGTCCCAGACTGCGAGAGGGCACAGGCTGGGCTGAGGGACCCCCTATCCCCCCAGAGTGCACAAATTTTTGTGCACTGGGCCCCTAGTGAAAACATTTTTTAAAAAAAAGCCTGGTAGGCTGTAAATGTGTTCTGATTTATAGTAGCCAGAGCAAATGGTGAATATGGTAGTCATGTGATTCACAAAACCCACAACATGAAAACAAGTCAGTGATCAAAAAGGTTAACTGTTTTCCTTTACCCCTGAGCCCATGCAAAGAAAAATCCATGAGGAGACTATTCATTGTTAAGCAAGTAGCTCCTGGCAAATTTAAGCCGTTTGAATATCCTAGGCCCCCTGACAAATGGTCTCACATTTAACTGTATGTTGAGCCATCCGATCTTTCAAAAATTTAGTAATTTTTGAGACTATTCTCTCAGATGATAAAAAAAAAAAAAGAATTCTTCGTTTCTTTTCAAAATGCTACATGGAGGACACATTCATCCATTTCGTGCAGAAAAGTCTCCAAGTTATTTGGGTACAAGCTGAAAGCACAGGGTACCATATGCATCCTGCTACAGTCTCAAAAACGAAAAACTGATAGTATCTTTGTTGTTTATGTCCTTCTCACCTGTTAGCATCAACTCCTCGCTCCTGCCCTGCTCCCCACTCCCCCCAAGATGAGACTTACCTCCTGTCTGAGTGATGACCTGTATGTCACTTGAAAGAGGACCATCTCCGATTGAGGTAAAAGCCAGGACTCTGACAGAATAGGTTTTCTGGGGCACTAAGTTGCCAATAGTAGTGATTTGGCTGTCAGCTACATTGTGCTTCATCCAGTTGTTGACGTGCTGAGTGGGATCCATGGTGTAATACACTCTGTATCCCTGGATCTGTCCGTTTGGCTCCTCAGGTTCCTTCCACTGGACCAGGATGGTGGTTGAGCTCAACATCCGCGCTTGCACATCCCGCGGGGCGCTGGATGGCGCTTGCTCTGAGGTCTGCGTCAGCACGGGCTCGCTGGGAGGCCCCCGCCCAATGTTATTGACAGCAACAACCCTGAATTCATAATCCGAGTAGGGGCTGAGTCCTGCGACACTGTAGCGTGTGGTGGCTACTCCATCAATCTCTTTGTAAGGTTCCTCAGAATTTTTAGGTTTATGCTGGATGATGTAGTAAGAGACAGGCTCGGGGTTCCCAGAGTCCCACGTCAGCGTGATGCTCGTGGCTGTGCTCTCGGTCACTACAGGAGTTCCTGGAGGTTTGGGTAAGGCTGGGGGGGGGGGAAAGACTGTTACTACCCATCATCTCTACGATGTTAGCATCCATAAAATTTACTACTGAAATGACAGGATTACGTGCCTACTAAGGATTTCATTAGATGAAATTACTGCGTAGTGTTGGAAATGGTGAGGAAAGTACAGTATGACACGCATAGGTAGCAAATCCCATCTTACTAGGAGGGCATTATAGTGTTGTGTTTGGGGGGGCTTGGATCCAAATCCACCACTTGTTATTGATGTGATCGTGAATGCGTTGTGTAACCCCTCTCTGCTTTAGTTTCATCATGTGAAAAATGAGAAAATTTGTATTATTGGAATTGTACACTTGGGTAACTCTATTTCATGGGCTTGCTCTGATGATTAATGAGCTAATCCAGTGATGCTCTGAGCACATAGCTGGCACCCTCAAAAAACATTAGTTGCAATTATTACTATTATTATAAGGTCGGCCAATTAGCCTGTCGCTTTACAATATAAATGATATAGCTAAGCTAAGTAGCAATACCTGTTGAAAGTAATATATGGAATATAATTTGAAATATACTGAGATGGTATTAAATTGCTATGGCAGAATAATATCCATATTGTTTTCCAGTTGTAATACATAGGTAACATCACTATAATTTTCTCATAATCTAACCATGATATTAAAGAATAGTAATTTTGAATTAATTTCAAATTCATGTTTTTACTTAATATTTAAAAATGCTGAAGGAACTAAATTAAAGCATATTTACAAATCACTTTTCAAAGTGTAGAAAATGTGAAGGAATTAAGCAAAAAAGTAAAAGAAAAACTCATAAAGAATAGTATGGTGACAGAGGGAGAAAAAAGAGGGTGAAAGAGGGATAAATAGTCATGGAAGGGGACTTGAGGTGTGAACACACAATATAATATACAGATGATATATTATAGAATTGTACACATGAAGCCTACATATCTCATTAACCAATGTAACTCTAATAAATTAAATAAGAAGTATTGTAATAATATATATTCTATATTCAACATCAATAATATCTGAGATTGTAGCTATATAAATATATAATGTTTTCAATTAAACCTATCTTTTAGAGATCCATCTGTTTTTCCTTTTAGCAGAAGACCACAACTCAAAATGCTACTACTTAAGAATACAAACCATCTACATTGGTGACCTCATTCTTAAGTGTCTTACCCTGGATAATGATTCTCAAAGATAGAGTTCTCAGGGGCTAAGACACCACAGACTTTTCGGAGAAAGCTCAGAAGGTAACACTCATATAAATCAGCCCATTAGTACCCCTTTTTCCTGTTGACCTAAGGGCAAAAAGTACAGTACTCCCTAGAATGACAGCTTTTCAAGAGTAGCAAACTTGCAGTTGGAAACTGCTGGGTCCTCAGCCAGAACACTGCTTAGCACTGAGTAGGTTTTCATTAAGTATCGTTACATGACCAACTAAATGAATGAGTCAGTATCCATTCTCCCACTCTCTTCAAGTTCCTGTTTTTATTTTGGTTCACTTTTGACCTCAATAATCACTCTTACATTTTATTTACTTTTGAGGTGAAAAGGTAGGGAAACATCAAGAGCTAGGAAAATAAAGATAAGCTGAACAAGATAGTAAGTTTAATGTGACTCTTGCGTTTGAATTCCTGAAGGTTTTCAGTAACCCTTCAAATATTAAACTGAAATGGTTACTATGAGAAAGGTGATTCACTATTTGCATATCACCCTAAGAACTATCTTATCTAATAAAAGCGTAATATTGTAATTGACCATCCCTTCGGGATGCCTGAGCCATGCCCACCAGCCAGTCAGAGCAGCTGTATGCAAATTAACCCAGCCAAGATGGAGTTGCAGCAGGAGTGAAACTGTTTGCAGGCGGCTGGCCTTCTCCCAGCTCTAGGCAAAAACATATTTGCAAAAAAGTCTCAATGATACAAGCCTCGGGAGCTGAAACAAACAGCAGTCCTGGCTGCGAGCTTCGTTACCTGCCTAGGCTTGGCTTAAAGGAACAGTGTATCAATTATGGAAGATAAAAAAAAAACAACAGGAGCCTGCTTCCAGCCAGCCTTGCTGGGACATTGGGTCAATGGGAGCTGTGGGCAGCCTGAAAGCGCCCCTCAGCCCATCACCCAGGCTGGCCACACCCCAATGGGGTGAGGGACCCCACTGGGAGGCTTGGTCAGCCTGCAGACAGCCATCAACCCCTCACCCAGGCTGGCCAGGTACCCCAGTAGGGACCCAAAACCTGAAAAGACTGTGGGCAGCCTGAAAGCCTGCAAACGGCCCTCAGGCCTGCACCCAGGCTGGCCACACCCCAATGGGGTGGGGGGCCCCACTGGGGGGGCTTGGCCAGCCTGCAAACAGCCATCAGCCCCTCAGCCAGGCTGGCCAGGCATGCCAGCAAATGGACATCCCCAGAGGGGTCCCAGACTGCATGAGAAGGTACAGGCTGGGCTGAGGGACCTTAGTGCACAAATTTTTGTGCACCGGGCCCCTAGTAGTACAATAATATCTGGCCAGGGGATTTTATTAAAAATAATAAAATACATTTATTTAAATAATATGACATTTTTTTCAAAGAAGTAGGTAATCTAAATTTACCCTAGATGTATTTCTGACTTTTTAAGGCAAGTCAAAATATTGCTAATTAAAGATGTGTTTACTGATAATTAACAGACATTATTGGTTTTGCTAAGTCACATTATTGTACAGTACGGGTTTTGTGTCTATAATGTATGGATAAATATAAGCATGCTTAATTACAGTTAAGAACATACAATATAATGTTACTACTTCAAATGATTAAATGTTGCCTACTATGTGTGCCTTTGTTCTATCACATTATTGATTTCCTAAGGCATATATTTTATATACTAGAGGCCTGGTGCATGAAAATTCATGCATACAAGGGGTCTCTCAGCCCAGCCTATGCTCTCTCATAGTCTGGGATCCCTGGGGAATGCCCACCTGCTGGCTTAGGCCTGCTCCCCAAAAACAGATTATCTAAAAAAAAAAAATCATATTCTGGGGTTAGGGTTTTTTAAAAAGGCAATAGTCTAATGAAAATTCATTGCTGGCAGGGATGAGGGGACTGGAGGACTCTGGCAGCAGGCACACCACCCCCCTCCCCCGGGCGGGCCTGAGGGGACTAGGCGTCACCATCTTATGGCTGGGGATGCCGCCATCTTGTGAGGGTGAGATGGTCAACTAGCATTGTCCCTCTTGATTATATAGGATACGCTTAGCTAGAGATATGGTACCAATTATAACACTCATTTTGCATTTGTTAGGATCAAACTTCCTAGAAAGAGAAGATAATTTGTGTTCATTTTGCTCCAGGTATTTGCAGAAACCTCAATTCTTCCTAAGTCTGACCCATCTTGCAAATGTGTTCTAGAAGTCTAGAATCATTGGGAAAAAACAATGCCCTCATAGTTCACTTTTTTATTTCTTTGATTCAAAAATATCTGAGGAATATAGTACTTCGGTTATATTTAGTTCACTTATTTTAAGGACAGAATATTTCTTGCGCACTTCATCAATACAAGGCCAACTCCAACACTAACAGAGAATATAAATTCACTTGCATTTTGGTTTTTAATGGCAGAGCCCATTAAAACTGTAAAGCCTCTATATTGAACATGTTCATTGTAACTTTTTTTTCTTCTCTGTGTGCCTTCAGGGTTTTTGACATGTAGTAAAAGTTGTTTTAATTTTTCTGCCATATGACTCTTATCACAGTTCTAGATTAATGTGAAACTTATATGCTTCAGTCCTTCCATACTAGTTGATCATGTCTACCATTCCTCATTCTGCTGTTAGTTCCTGGGCCCAGCTTGTTGTTAAATATTTTGATGATTATTGCTTCTTAGAATACCAGTATTTTAAGAGAGAAACAATATACATAGATATGTGTATCATGTGTGATGCTATAGATAAAATCATACTATGACATCTAAAACACTGAAAAATAAATTGGTTCATTTTAGAATTTCAATGACAGACTTTATAGAGGCGTTAGGCGGGTGACTTGATGTAGCCAGACCCCCAAAGCATGAACCGCTGAGCATACCTTTGACAGTGATCTGTGCTATTGCTTCAATGACACCCAGTGTTGACATGGCCACACAGGTGTAATTTGCTGACTGTCTTACATCATTCAATTCTAGGACATTTCTTCCTATTGGCATGTCATCTTCCGGTGTCAGGTCTTCTGCCCCCAACATCCACTTCACGTAAGGCATTGGTGACCCCACGGCCACACAGGTGATGTTTACACTTCCACCTGGCATGATTTCATGATTAGTGGGTGGGATAGAGAATCTTGGTGGGACACGACGAACTGGAACAAAACACAAGGGGAGATGATAAACTATACAGGGCGAGGAAAAAAATGGCTTCTAAAACACATGACATGCACTGAACAGACACACTTAAACAACTGGGATGTACTGTGGGTCCTCCAAAAACAAAACAAAGGAAAGCAGACCATACAAGTATGGTATATGTAAACACACAAAGAACTGATTGAGTTCAGTCATTGATATCTTAGACACATTCATACAAGTGTTGACTCAGACCTACAAGGGCCCCACAAGGAGACTACCTACAAGCTAACAACAGACAAACATCATGCACAACATAAACACGCACAACAACAACATATACATGCATGCATATCACAGCGATCCTATGCATGCATGTATATGCAAAAGCGGGGGCTAGAAGGTCACCCGCAGGTGTAAGTTGGGTATCAAACCAACTTCCGTGCTGTGTGCTTCCAGTCGCTATGAGGACACACATGGGACCACACTGCCCCACCCCAGCCCTGGAAAGCATCCTCTAGAGTGCAGTGAAAGGACGATGTATTCGCTTTCAGACTCAGAGGGGATGCGGCATCAAGACCTCACTCTAACACTGAAATAAACACAGAGATGCACAGACATGTCGATCCACAGTCACAACAGAAGAAACAAAGCCAACACCAGTAACGATACCAAACTGGGTCATGCAGGGCATGCACACATGACGCCTCCGGCCCGTGCTCAGGACAAGGGCGATGTCTGGAACCCATGACAAGACGACAGCAGGAGCAATAACAGGGTGACAGAGCTCAACACAAGTACAGTGACTGAGACAGGAACTTAGGGGACAACGGGGTTGTAAGTAGGGAGATATTAGATGAGCTGAGTTGTAAACTAAGGATTTCAAATTTACAAAGGGAGCCGGGCATTTCACATTTAGGATTCCATTCGGTTCGTATCTAAGGTAAAACACATAGAAGATGACAACACAATGTAGTGAGAGGCTTTTGAAGACTATGTTCAAATTGAGGGACACTGCATCTAAAACATACAGTGGGACATGACATCCAGAGGAAAGGTCATATATAGCACCACGACACAGTAATAATTACCAAGCAATTACAGTTCAGTGTTCCTGCTTCGGATAATCTGCATATTTATGTGCCAAGTTTAAGTACATGACAAAGGGGGAGGGTAAGAGACACAGGTTTCATCTTGGACTTTTATTATTGGCAAAACCTTACACCATGAGTAGTTTAGATCAAGAGGAAATCAGGAGCAAAGCTTAAGTTCAGGTAAGAAAGTGACTTTTTTAAAAATCCTAAGTCAGTTAATAAACAAACAATCTCATAAACCCCAAGAAGATAGTAAGTACGTAATTCTGTCTGTCAAACTTTTTGGCTGCACTTCAGGTTGAGATAAACCTCCACTGATTGGAGAGGGCTCGCTGCGATGGCCTCAGGAGTGAATGACAGGCAGAGGAGAAGTAAAGAGAGAGCTGGGCATGCCTCCTGCAGCCAGTTCACAGGTTACACGGAGCAAGCAGGAGCCAGTGGAGACTCAGAGGTGTCAGAAGACATATCAAGAGAAATGGAGGAGAGTTTAGTCTTCATGCTTGGGATCAGGGGAGTAACTACGAAGAGTCATTCTATGGGCAGCAGGCACCCTTGTGAGACAGAAATTACAGGTGGGGGAGGGGAGTGGGAAGAGCGGAATAGGAAGGAAAGCAGGAACACTGACCGAGTTCATCGGACCCCAGAGAGTTAAGTGGCACCAGTTACCATGCACCCAGGTACATTCTCTCCCGTCATGCACCACAGTTAGGTACCACCAGCGAGCACCGGAAGCCATAGCCAGGGCATTCTCTGCTAAAACATACCATTAACCAAAGGAAGACCACAATGCAGCTACATTCATTTCATTTGTATTCTTTGTTATTGGTTTAATGAATAGTTTTGTAAGGTGGGTAAAAAGTAAAAAACACACCCACCTTCTCGCAGCTCTGAGGGATGTAGGGGGTTTGATGCAGAACACAATGAAATGAGGAAAGGAGAAAAACAAGGGAAACACAGAGAGAGTAAAAAGGCCATATCAAGGCTTTCAACGGCTACATGAACATTTTTATTTGCTCTAGTTAACCCTTCCTACCTCAGCTGAAAATGTTAGCAAAAACCTCATGGACTAACGCAGCATTGGAAACAACAGCTAGCGTGATTTTGAAATTTTTCCATTGAAGAAGGTACGCATGCCTCATGCAGCAGAGGAGGTTGCCACTGTGAGGAAAAGGATCAAGGGGCTTTCAAAGAACTTGGGGAAGAAATGGTTTTCTTCATATTCTCCCACCCTAGACTCCAGAGAAACGTGGGTGAGAAAAACACCCCCACGGAAACGAAATGATCTCAGACAAAAATTTCAAAATCAAGCTAGATATGTTCCTAAGGGAACCCACCCTACTGTAACTTAAAGCCCTCTCAGTCCTTCACCTACTTCCTCCCGACCCACGCCTTTTGTGGTTATTCATAGACATGTAGACCTGGAATCAGAGCATTTCTACTGGACAAAAAAAAAACTACATGAATCAGCTTTGAAAACTCCAGGGAAGAAGAAATAATGCTTTCTAGTTGAAATGAAAAGCACGGCCATTCATAAGCTCAAAATTTAATCATTTCTATTACTTATAAGAACATATGAAAGTATCCTCATTTAAAAAAACATAATCAGTGTTCCATGCCAATCAAAAAATCAAACTTTAGAGAAAATCAGTAATTTAAAAAAAATGTGTCTATATATATATATATATATATATATATATATATACATAGACAGATGCACATACATAATGACATGTTTATAAATAAAGCATAAAAGAAGGCAGAAAATACAATGTGCTATATGCATGTAGCGTTTTATTTTTCAAGTTAGAAGCTTTATTCTTACAGCTCCAAGCAGAGGTCCTGAAGACATAAATACCTTTATGCTTGGAGTTGCACAGAGAATTGATTAGTAGCACACCAAGCAATTATTTCAGAGTTTTAAAAGGAAACAGAAGAGAAACAGCAACCGAAGGGGGGAAAACGGAAAAGAAGAAAACCTCAAATAAATGCAAAGCACAGTTCAAACAATGCGGTCAGAACAGAAATCAAGAGGTAAAAATGCAAAAATACTTACAAAACTTCAAGCCTCGGGATAGATTTTATTCAAAAGTGGTTAATTTTTTTTTTAACAACATATTGAAACTTTTTAATTCTCTATTCGCTAAAAATGCTTCAGCTACTGTAACTATGAGCGAATCGGCTTGCTAAATGCCGACATCACCACACAGATGGCGTGGGGGTCCCCACTCCCCCTGGGCCTGAGTGAAGAAACGGTGCCAGGGCGACGTCGTTCCTACCTCTGACATATAGATTGGCAGGGGCAGAGTAGCGAGTGCCCGCGCTGTTGGTGGCAACACACTCATATTTCCCTTGGTCAGATTCTTCACTCTGTTCGATCTGAAGGGCGCCTGTATGGATATAAAATATATTGCCAAAGAGATGGTCAGAGGAGGCTTTCTCAGTCCACAAAACTACACCTCTTAACAATATGCAAAGCCCTGCAAAGTGAAGGTCCGCTCAACGTCGATTCAATCTCTCGCTAAGGTGCACAGACAGAAAATGATGCGATGAGAAAAACATAGAGAGATTATTTTTTTAAACATCATCAATGCTAGCATAACCAAACAGTATCTCTTTTCCCCAGCAAGAACTCTAGTCATAATTAACACTCTTATCTCCTAGACTAATTAAATGAAGATGGGTGAGACTGCTTCAAGGAAGTATGGCTTTTAAATCAAACAAAAGATTAATTTTTGGTTTTGTTTTGTTTCATTTTGGTATCAAAAGCGGCGCAAAAGATAGGCACGCTCAAAAAAAAACCAGGCCGGGTTTTCAAGAAAGTCTTCCGCTGAAGAAAGCCAAAAATACGCAGCGAGCACAAAAAGGCTGCACAAAGCAAAAAAAAACAAAATTAGTCATTATATATCAGGAAAATATCACTTAAAGAAACAAGACTCCCTTAAGACATGCAGATTTTTAAGAAAAGAAAGACAGTTTGCCACGACTTACAATCATAGATTACGTTTGCTGAAAAACAAAGAGTAGTTGAATTAGAAGGTTTTTTTTAAAAAAAGTTCAAAAGCACGGCCTATGCCAGCAAGGAAGTGCCGGCGAACCACTGCTTGAGGACCTCGGGACGGATCCCCTAAGACACCCATCAAAATCCACCAGTGGGATCAGTAGTGTGGTGTCACAAAACCCCAAGAAAAATACAAAACAAGAATTAGAAAAGAAATGCACACTGAGTCAAAGCAGGAAAAACCAGCAATACAACATACCACCGAGAATATTGAGCACCTTTGGTTTCCATAGCCTGAAGGACAGAAGATCCAAAAATCCAGAGGCGAGTAATCCAAGAAAAAAAGAAGTGGGGGGAAAAAAGCATTGCTGTCAGGTTGGAGGCGAGTGGGATCGGGCGGAAAGGGGAGTCATTCTTTGACTTTTAAGACAGTAAGAGAAAAAAGAACCGAAGAACAAAAGCAAAAACCTTTTGAAAGATAAAGACAAAAAGCAGACGTTCCGGGCTGTCTTCTGCATGTCTGCCACTGTTCTCCAGACCACCTCGGCTTTGGTCCAGAACAAGAACAGCTAAGGAAGAAAAAAATGATCTTTTTTTTCTCCGGTTGGACAAAAAGTAAAAAAATAAAAAAGGAAAAAGAAGAAAAAGAAGAACAAAAAAAGGAAAAAGGAAGAAGAAAAGGAAAAAAAGAGGGACAGATGGTACGCTGTGACTGGTCTGTGGTCTGAAGACCTGGATATGCTTTCTTTGAAGCATATCACAACTGAAATCATTATTTCCATAAAGAAAGAAATGAACAAAACAAAGATAAAAAGAAAAAGGAAAGGAAAATTCACAATATGGGAGTCACCGATCATAACCAAACAGTACAAAGGAAAAAATAAATAAATAAAGTTGATGGACATTATTGGAATGATTCTGAAAACAGGACAAAGATGACAGTGATGAGAGGACAGAAAGAATGAGTAAGATCATTCTGTGAACGTTAGTTCAGCACTCTTACCTCTTATTGGTGTACCACCTGGGTGGATAATATGAATGCAAATAAGATTAGAAAGAAGAAGCATTAGTACGAGAAGGAGGAGGCTAGGGCTGGGGAGAAGAATTAAATTAGATTTACAGAATTATATAAGGTCTTAAAAGAAACTTGAATTACTATACTGGTAAAACAGGAATATATTAGATAGTATTATTAGATCATAAAAGCAAGTTGCATTATACCACAGAGGGCCAAGACCACAATAGGCAGCATTGCCTTTCTCAGAGAAGCAACTGAGTACTTAGGTCTGGGGTCATATAGGGTTAGAATTAATCTTATATGCCTCATATTCTTAGAAAAAAAATGGACTCAATAGTATTTTAAAAGACAATTTAGAAAACACTGGCTAATCTATTTAAGTATATATATAGATATGCATATCTATATATATACTGTCATAGGAAATACTACAGACTAACTAGAAACAAACACTTGGTTGGATATCTTACTCTTCTTGCTATGCTACATTTGTGTGATATTATAACTTGTGTACTATTTTATTTTTCTACATAGTGTTCTTATGAAAACAGTGCTGTGGATGTGTGTGTGTGCACGCCACTAGGGAGATCTGGTGTCTACACTGACAGTTAGTAAAATGCATGCCATGCATTTTATTAATAATAATAATAATCATAGTCTGAATATGGAAATTAGTGGGGGTGAAGTGCGCTTCAGAACTAAGCACTTACCAATAGATTCTGGAGATTTAAATACGGAGAGAAGAAAGACAGCATAAAAATATTATTATATTCCTTATAATTTGGTACAATTTTTTCAGAGTTAAAGCTTTATACACTAAATCATCTATGTTACATGTGAATAATTAATTCTTCATTTACAATAACAGAATGCTAATCTACACAATTCTGCTGACAACAAGCAAAAAGAGGCAGTTAACAAGACGCTTTAACATCACAGGACAGGTCAAAAGCTGAGAATTCTGGGAAGACAGGCAGTCAAACAACTTAGAATTCTATACCAATATTGCTACCAATGTCAAAGTAAACAGCTTATTAGTAAATGTCCCTAGGAAATTACCTAGGGACAGGCTCTACAATTTAAGAAGTTTAGAATTATCTCTATTTTTAATCTAAAGAGAACAAAGGAATAAACTGGAGATGGGGGGTGGGAGAAAAGGGCAACGGGGAGAAAGAGAGAGAGAAAGCAGCAAAAGCTGGAGTCTACACCCAAAGCAGACTTCTGTAGATCCAGTCACTGGAGGGCTCAAAAACGTTCCGTGTGGGCGCACACTACAGTGGCTAAGGTGTACATATGCTCACTCGCGAGAATATGATAATGATAACATTAATAAAAAATCACCTCCTTTCATTGGTACTTTATCAAAACTTTTTTAAAAATAATACATCTGGTTACTGATGATATAACATTTCTGTGTTTTATGTATTAGTGAAAAGAAAGATGTGATCAAACTTACTAAACTTTGGTATTCTGATGAGTTCAAATGCAGGGACGACAGAGAAAACACACTTTAAAAAAATTGAATCATTTTAGTGTTTCATATGAACATTTTGGGTTTTAATGGATATAACCATTGGAACTCCTTGCAAGTTCTGAATGAAGTCCAATGTTGAAATAAATTTGTTTCAAAAGAAAACAGAGAAAGAAGAAAGAAAGAGAAAATGGATCCATCAAATACTGCTAAACAGCAGTAAATTAAAAAAATATATCAAAAATACAGTCACAGCAGTGAGCAATGTGGATTAAACAGAAGCTGCAAAACACACAGAGAGAAGGAGAAAGACAGATTTCTGAAACGGGCTATGACATCACAGACATGGACAACACATTAAATAACAGAGAAAGAGAAGAGGGAGAAAAATCAATACCTAAAAAATAAAAATAAATTAAATTAAAAGTAAGGAGAGAGAAAGCTAAAAGAAAAAAAAATATCTTTAGGAGTTAGTGGAAACAGTAACAAGACCCTACCTGATCGCAACTGCTTAATACGGCCATTGTTGTTGCTTGTGTCCACAGGTAAGAAATCTTTAAACCAAGTGATTTCTGGGTCTGGATTCCCACTGGCTGCACAGAGCATGGTGGCAGTGCGTGTACGCTCAACCACCTTCAATTGTGGGCCCATGTCAATGGTAGGAAAGCCCCTGGGAATTTGATCCTCTGCAAAACAAAAGGGGATCATTTCATTAGGTCAGTAAGTCAGGTGCCCAAGATTAAAGAGATATTGCCCATTAACCTCCCCCCTTAGCATATTCAGCATTTGTTGAGAAGCTAACACACACCAGGCAGCACGGCATTATGAGACTAGGATACAGGCACAATGTTGATCCTGGCCAGAAGAGTGCGAGATTTAAGTTAAGAGGCAGCCGCCTAGCAAAGAGCTCAGACCCATTTGATAAAGACCCTGTTAACATGGCGCATCTAAGCTTCTAGGAGCACAGAGGGAGAAGCCATTGCAGAATGGCTGCCTGAGGAGGTCGCTGAGCACCAAGAGGATGCTCTGAAATGGGCCTCTGAATGAGCGGAGTTGGCCAGAGAGATGGGATCATCACAAGTTTAGGCATTAAGATAGGAAACTTCTCTTGAAGGAAAACCCAGCAGGGCCAGAATTAGCAGGTACCTGAAAGGCAAGCAGATTATCTAGGCTAAACGATCTATATTCAAATCTGATAAATGTTTTATAACTTTTAAGTAAAACTATCCATGTTTTTCACAAGCATGATGTTCAACTTAAATGAATTCCATTGTAGGAAGTTTCAATTCATCAGAAAAAAAAATTTGAGAGTTTCTGTTTCCAAAGAAGAAAAGAACAAAAGCAACACCTTAGTGTAAGAAAATACTTTTCTCCATTCGAAAGGTCTGACCCATTTTTGGTTATTAAAAAGTTGAAGTTTCTAAATTTTGAATCGTCAACTTTTCCAAAGTTCACTTATCCATATCCCACATCAAAATTGTCCCAGATCTTAGATCTTGAGAAAATAAAATCCTCTGGAATCCACAAGCATGGCCCACATCCATAACCTACATTTGCCAGCTCTTCCGACCAGTGTTAGAAAGGTAAGATACGTTCTATTCCAACACGGAAGGGAGCTTAGCTAGATGGGTGATAATTATCCAAATTACAACGTGGCTGTTTGTTTAAAGACCATTTTGAAACATTTTGACTTCTGATTGAGCCTGGTGCTAATTTAATCAACACTCCTTCATGACTTCTGATGAATTTTCATGAGCCACCAATTCCAAAATGACTCAAAAGCACAAACACCAGTGAGCAGAACATTAGAAATCATCAGATGTCGCGTCTCCTTAGATGCCTTCTACAATTTCTGGTATGATCCTGTGGTCTTGGGGAAGTCTAAGTGAGGGGCAATTTCTAGGAAAAAAGGCTCCATTTTGAGGCCCTCACCAAGTTCAGTCAAATCTATGCGTTCTCCCCCATCACTCCACTATACCTTTGGGGTACATTCAATCTCCTAACTCTAACTAGCAAAGTTCTTTTAAATGGGGCTCCATTTCCCCCAGCCTCTCATGGATGATCTCCTACACTGGAAATGTTATGTCTACACTGAAGTTTTCACCACTTTCCAGACAAATGCTGTCTGTTGAAGGCCACAAAGCCCAAATCCCCTTCTTTGTCTCCCAAATGTACTTAATCTTTTCTGCCTCAGAGCTTCCATAGAAGTCAATACCTACATCTGTCTTATACTTTTTATCTAGCATCAGTTTACCCTTCCATACAGTGAGTCATTCTAGGTTTCCTTTGTATTCATCAAGTTAGTCTGGATTGCCAGATTTTAGGAGAAGCTCCAGTATTTTCAAGTCCATGTATGGACACAATGCAGCAATTAAAAGAGGATTTTTTACTGTACATAATAGGAAAGTACTTCTGGTAGAGAGTTGGTCAGATAAATAGTTAAGGAGCAGAGAGATTTTTGAAGGTGAATAGTGAAAGAATGTCAAAACACTACCAAAGAATAAAGTCCCTAGAAATAGAAGATGCCCTGAACACACAGTCCAGGCTATTGCAGAAGAAAACGAGGGTTTAATAGGAAAACGTGTAGACTCTGGAGATCTACCATAGACCAAAAGAAGTAGCTGAGGCAATCGAGTTGGCCTATGAATTTCCTGGAGAATAGTTTACTGTCTCATCAGCTAGTTAGGGCTGGAAACTAAAAAATATATAGAATTAGCTAGCAAAAAAGAGCTACATTTTACTTAAGCTGAAAGACAGGGCTCTTTTAAGAAACAATAATGTATTCTGTTTCTCCGAATGCTTACACATTGTCAGCCAAGCAGAGGTCTATAGTGAACAAGTTTCAGCAACAGTGGTTAGAAATGGAATTTCGGGATGATTTTTCAGGGCTCCAAAGGAATGTTAAAACTCCCATGTCACATAAACAGCATTTTGCAAATTAGGCTATGCTAATTTTAATAACCTATCCCACTTATTTCCTCAAGCTATTCTTCATGGCTTTCAAGGTTCTGTCAATGCATTTACATCTATAGCATTGTTCTTTTGTTATTTGAAGAAAAAACAAAGAAAAAGATCAATAGCTATTGTACCACATTCATTATACTATTAAGCATCTCACTCGGCTGTTATTGACACAAAGTGATTCAAAGGATACAAATAATTTACCTCAAGTGTTCCAAAGTCAACTCTACTACCTTAGACACGCACACGTGAGTTTCGAAGGAAAGCTCTGACATTTCGCTGTTATTTTCCACATTTAAAACAATCCACTGAGGTTAATCAGAAATCAGGCTGGGATTCCAGAGCCACCTCTCGCAGGGTCTCTTACCTCCCCTTGGCGGTTCACTAGCAACTCCAAGGACATGCATTTCCATTGCTCTCCTAGTCCTTCCTTCCCTACCAGTTCTTGTCTCTAAAGAACCAAGCCAATAAGTCATGCCCACCAGTGGCAAGTGTCAAAGACTTAAGTAAGTTGAGCCACTTAACTAACGACAATCACCAAAAAAAAAAAAAAAAAAAAAAAATCTAGAATAACCATTTATAAGAAATGGAGTCTTCACCATGGGGAGAGCTGCCAAAATTGACTTTCGCCCTGTGGAAAGCAGGTTAATGCAATTGCATGCCCTTCCTTTCCCTTCTGAGCACATAAAGAACACCCCAGAGCCCCTTCCCATACACACAAGTGCACAACAAAGATCATCTTCCTAGCATACTAATCAGACAGAGAATGTACAGAGGGCTGCTTTCTTATTTTTAATAAGGGTAATTAAATTCCAGCCACCCCCTTTTGCACAGCGCCTCTTTGAATGCACTTTCTTCATTAAATTTTCATGAGAAACATCACACTTGTAACAGACTCAAATAGCCAGAGCAGTTACACATTGACAGTTGTGGCTTGTTGCCAATTTGACTGTCAGGTATTTGGCAATAAAACTCAGTATTCAACAAAAAACAAACTGTGGAAATAATGAAAATTTCTAATTGGAATGCTTATCTCGGGGGTGTAGTTTAGAAAATGTTAATTGTGTGGTTTTTTTTCACACTCTGCATTTATTAGTGATTTATATAAAACTGCCTAGGCCATTGGATAACATCAATTTTGACAGCTTATCAAATGTTTGGTACCAGGAACTTGGGGGAGGGGGGGGGACATCAATACCCTTTATACCTCAACTTTATAAACTTTTACAGGAAAAAAGCAGCCATCAAAAATTAACACATTGTCAATATGTTAGTAGCTTTAAACTTGTACATGAGGTGAGTAGAAAAACATTTTGTCCTATTCATTAATGTGCTCATTAAGCTTTAAAGTGCCTTACTTATCACTGTTCCATATTAATATTCAATCATGCAGAATTAGCTATTAATTCATCAACAATTTAAATCAGACTTGACCTTCACAGAGCCATTTGGTATGTCATTTTGAGAGGCCATTAAAGGGCATATTACTACACACTTGTGCTTAGTGAATCGTAGAAGTCATACATATTTTGTTTGGAATGGCAGCTATAATAGGCCTGGAAATATAGCTCATTCTTTGAATCTTGTTTGGTGTCTTAATGAAATATGCTGGTATGAAACTTACAATTCCATTAAGGAGAGAGAAAAATGAATGTCAGCAGTTTCCAGAGTTAACATCCCATCACTGCTGCAGAACTTCTGTTAATAACCCCCGATCTACCAAAGGCTTGAAAGGAAAGTGTGGGGATGTAGTCTGATATTGTTTTGTAGGGTGTCATGCTTTAGATATCTGAATGATACAATAATAGTTTTTGCATAATTTTCTCAGTAAACTAATTTCATTATTCAACCATAAACAATTTTAATGATGCCTTCACTTTGGTTCCAGTTCTGCAAACACTGAACCTCTCTTATTTGATAAGAAAGCACAGCTAAACTGCCAGCTCAGGCTACAGCCTCCTTCAAGGAGGCCCCGAGCAGTTCTTCTGGCCGAATCTTGCTGGGACTCCGAGTGAATTCAACCAGACTGGCCCCAAATGACTTAAAGGAATTTTCATGCCATATTCCCAATCTTTCAGATTTACAACAAATAGTGTTATGAAGAAAAATCATTTTAATTACACCAAGAGCATGCTTTTACAAAAGCAACATTGAGAGATTTGGCAAGCAGACCTAATCATTTAGGTATTATTGACAATATGGAGAACTACATTCTTACCAAATTTATAATAAAGCAAAATTAGAATCTGGAGGAAGAATACACGTCTTATTGGGTCCTCTCTTCCTTGGGAAACTCATTTCCTTGAATACAATTTTTGAGTACTGAATGGACCATAGTGGCTTCTTTCTAAGAGTTCTCAACAAACCCCTATTACAGTCACCAGGTAAGCTTGAACTCACACACTCATGGAAGACAGGAATGTTATTTTGTTTTTCATCGTCACAGTGTTCAATAAACACTTGCAATTAGACATGTGTAGGGAATCATGGCAAACATTTCAGTGCCTGCTCGAGTGGCATCTCTCAAAGCCACTGAGTTTATTTCCTGCCCCTCATTTGAACAGTTATTCATTCTTTAATTGTTTTGTGGCTATAAATTTGGCCTCTCCAATTAGATACAACCCAAAGAGGCAAAAACTATCTTATTACCTCTTTCTACTAGTAATAGACTTACACACTTACAAAAAATAGTTGTTAATGACAGTCTTTATTTTTATAGCCCTGCATTTTAATTTAATTAATTTAACCAACAATTTTCATCAATTGAGATATGTCATTTGGGGCAGTTGCTGCACTACAAACACACAATTCAGCTCCTGCTCCCTAATTTTACGGGAAGGCTTCCCTTATGTGGTGGTTGTTAAGTTTCCTAAGTCAAAACTGCAACCACCTCACAAAAAGCTTACATGAAAGCAAAATGAAATTCAAAGGAACACACAATAGGATATGGATCTATACTCTGCTGTCTCATCTTTCGAAGACTGTAATGGAATGCTTGATGTTCAAACTAATAATAAAACCCAAGTGAATGACACAGTCATATATTGAGGCAAATACTCTGGGTCTTCTTTCACTGACAGGAGCAAAGATTTCTCACTGGCTGGATATCTTACAGCTTTAGGTATTCACTATATAATTTTACAGGAGCAAAGACTTTTTTTTCTTCTTTTTTTTTTTTTTTTTAAGGAAGAAGGGGCTAAGGAAACTTCTCATTAACATAAAAAAGTCAAAATGCTAGATGAATAATATGAAGAATATTTTCTTAAATAAAAGTGTTGGACCCTTTAAATATATTGAAAGGCATGAATTATTACCTGTTAGAGAAATAGTAGTAACTGATGCAACAGAAATTCAGTGTGCTTTTATACCTAATAAAAAATAAACATTATCCTGAAAAATTTAAATATGTAGGTCTACTAGTAAAAGTAGTCAAACAATAAAATATATTTATGTTTATGAAAGTTGCATTATATTAAAAAAAAAGAGCCTTTAAACTGTTAGTTCTAAAAATCGACTGAATAGTCAAAAAATGTTGTCATTTGCTCTACAGATATTTATTAAAGCCCTCCTTTGTGCCAGGCCTGGGTTGGGCATCGGCTATGAAGTAATCTGAAGGACCTTTATATTCTGATTAATTGTATCTAAAGGATAATTAGAATCTTTGTGGATAAAAATAGCACCCAGCTCACAGGCAGGAGCAGTGAATGAGACAATGAATTAAGTGTGCCTAGCGCTGCCTGACATCTAGTAAAATACCATCTTACTCTAACCCAAGCTCCCACAATAGATTTAAATAGGATGGAGGCATATGACTCGAAGGCTTGGTATGACAAAGCTGCAACAATAAACTGTAAATGGGAAATATTCTGCGCATGTAATAGAAAAGTATCTAAACATGCGAGTGAATTGAGAGGGCAATATCTTATCAAGTAACCTCTTCAGAGCTCACAGAAGCCCTCATTTCTCTCTCTGACCAAGATTTTGGGCTTTTTGATTAATCTACAGCATAAATAATACATACCTATATTGTCATGTGACATGTTCTCAAAATGAACTTTAAAAATATCTCGAAGTTTTGGGGAAAGAAAAGCTTTGCTGTGTGAAGCAGGGGATTTCCCAGGGGTGAGGATGGTGGAGCCCCTAGCGCTAGGACGCTTGCATGCACAACTCCGGAGACCAGGTTCTGGGACGCAGGTCTAACTTTATTGAGGAAATGCAGCGGTATTTATAGTGGAGGTGGCCAATCATGGAACACCATCTTAGGGAGCCAATGAAAGGTCAGGGTACTGTGTAGGCGGCTCTGGGAGGGGCTCAGGCGGGTGTTGCCATCTTCCTGGTGTGCCAGAAAGATTTGAACTGCTGGAGTGCGCTCACAGCATTGCATCAGCCACTGCACTGAGCCAAAACCTCCTGTGCTCTACCTACACTGTGAATGACTGAGAACACTGAGCCACTTGAGCCTGCTGAGGGCCCCCTGAGAGCCGCCAGGGTGGCCCTCTTTTCTGTAGAAATCATGGCTTCGTGTAGACACAAGACAGGCACCCAGCACAATTAAGTTACTTATTCCAGGTCACAAATAGAGCAAAAACAAAAATAAATCTTAAATCTAAATTAGTTGTGTTTTTACTTCATCATGTTTCCTCTATTTCAGTAGCTATCTGTGAATAAATGAAACTTGTAATTGCAGTCAACTCATAAAGAAAAGGCACAACAAAAATAACTTATTTATTTTTTACATTTTAAGTTGGAAGCCCTAGAGACTCAGGTTCCTTGGATATAATAATCATCTTGAAACAATTGTAAAAAGTGCACCATTTGGTACATATCAATTGGCCTTTTATTTGCTTAGCATTGGTTCCAGGTAGAGACAAAACTCTGCCAGGTATGCTAGCCAATCAAATGTGGATGAGAAATGTATGAAAAGAAAGAATGTGAAAAGGATGCTAAATATCAAATAATTTCCCTAGGAAGCTCAAATTCAGCACGGTGGTTATATTTTTAACTTTCTGCATTTTCTATTTAGTTTCTAGGAAGGGCTAAAAATGGCAGTGCTTTTTTGAGCAGACACTAAAATACAGTACACAGACCAGAGAAGTAGACATCAGTAGACTAAGTATATTAACTCTATGATCTTAAGCCCCACAGTGGTAGGACCTGTAATGACTATCCCAAATAGCTTGTCTAAGAGATGGGACAGATCAGCATTTCAGAGGCCGGTTGGAGTATTTGCTACTTTGTTGAAGAGCAAATGAGTTTTTAAGCTAACTATCCTTCAGAATAAACCACATTATCAGGCTACAAACAAGAACTATTTCTTCCCAGAGTACAGTTCCTGAAGGGGAAGGGGGTGAGGGAGAGGGAGGTATGTGTTATTCTTTTCCTAAAGAAAATAAAGCTGTTATTTTCACCATTCCAGGTGGTGGTGGCATGGTAAAACTGGTGCTGTTTTGACATCATGACCATATTATTCAAAAACCAACTTTCCTTCAAGTGAATTGAATAAATGAGTGCAAACAGAAAAGTAAAAGAAATAAAAGCTAAGTCAGTTATTTCCTGGCAAAGTTGGGCTCCAGGGCATATGAGGAAAATTGGGGGGAGGGGGGGGGAATATATATATATACATATCTCCTAACTAATAAAAGCGAAATATTAAAATTAACCATTTCTTCAGGATGCTTAAGACATGTCCACCAGCCAATCAGAGTGGCTGTATGCAAATTAACCTAGCCAAGATGGCAGAGGCCGCAGTCCCGGTGTGCAGCTTCTCCTGGGCTGTGGCCTCCTCCATCTTGGGAGCCTCCATCCTGGGAAGGCATCCGGCACCCTGAGCCAGCCAATGCCATCCCAGGCAGAAGCCTTGGTGGGCAGGACCAGCCGGCCGGCCCCCGAGGCCCCCTCCTGGGAGGCAGCGGGGTATGGGGTGTCCAGCGCCACCCCATAGGCTTCCCAGGCGGGGGCCTCGGGCGGCGGGACCAGCCTGCTGGCCCCCGAGGCCCCCTCCTGGGAGGCCATGGGGTGGCCAGCACCACCCTAACGTTCCCAGGCTGATGGCCCGGAGGGTCAGTGGGAGCTGTGGCCAGCCTGAAAACTGCCCTCAGACCCTCACCCTGGCTTGCCACACCCCCTGGGGTGAGGGTCTCCACTGGGGAGCTTGGCCAGCCTGCAAATAGACATTGGCCCCTCACCCAGGCTGGACAGGCACATCAGCAGGTGGACATCCCCAGAGGGGTCCCAAACTGCGAGAGGGCACAGGCTGGGCTGAGGGACCCCCTCCCACCACTCAGTGCACAAATTTTTGTGCACCGGACCCCTAGAGTGTGTGTGTGTGTGTGTGTGTATAAAGTGGTTCCTAATTATGAGGCAAAGGCTACTCAAAGATAGAAAGAAATTATCCAAAGTAGGAGAAAAGTGGCAGTTAATAAGTGCTATTTCAAATGGAATACTTAATAAATATAAGATCTGGCCCAAAAAAGTAATTATGAACACAATGCAGTGACTTTTTAAGCATGGATCCTCTTTGAAAGTTATCAGGTACAGACGATATGCTTGTCTTAATATGGCTATAAATCAATCAGAGGAGCTTCTATCTCAGAATGGAATTAGGTATCTCTTAAGGGCAGTGACTGGGTTCAGGAGGCTCCAAAGACTTCATAGAATTATGCTATGCCAGAATAGAAAACGGGAGATTGATAAGCTGATAGGAGCCTCATTAGCAGCTACTACATATTCAGCACACTAACCAGACACCCACAGAGCATTCCGGAGCAAAAAGCTTCGTTTTCTGAAATGTCCTTCACATGCTGAGGAGGCACGCTTGGCACAGAATGAAGCACACTTGTTGAGAAGCTGTGTGTGCAATTACACTACAAATCATGAAGTCATGTCTACATAGCAGGACCCAAATCCAGTTAGATTGCATTACCGTTTGTATGGATATGGTGGCTGCAATTTCACATGGCATTAACCCAGTTAAACTTCTTTGTTAATAGTGTTTTGCCTTGGCAAATGCTCATACTCTTTGTGATCCAAAGTCAGATAAATTCCAGGGGGAAAAGGGAATTATCCTCTCCTGACTAGAAACACTGTTAATACTAGAATATTTAAGTAAATATTTAGGGCCCAGGTTTATGCTTTTTTTTTCCCTTCTCAGAAACACAAATCTCATTAAGATAATAAAATCCAATAAGCATCCACTTCAGCAAATCTAATTTCTTTCTATTAATTTATTTTTATAAAAGAGCACGTGTCACGATACTTTGTACATCATCCAACTTTTGCCTTATTTTGAAGACTAAGATAATCACTTTACATTAGTATTGAAATCACAATGTGAGTTTTTTAAGAAAAAAAAATCAAAGCAACAACGTACAATGAAGCTGAAGTTCAAAAATTGAATTCCTGCGTTTTCAGAAAGAGAGACAAAAAGTCAGAAACAGTAAACCCAGAAAGAGAACTGGGTTTGGCTTCAGCCTCCATTATTTTTGGCTTTGTAAAAGTTGGGAATTCTAATGAGCTCAAATCAAAGAAGGCCAAGAAAAACATTCCTCCTGGCTGCCTCGCTGTGCTGTGTTGAATATAAATAAAAATAAAAATTTAAGCCATCAAATGTTATATAAAACAGAAACTGGAATGAACTGTATGTTGAATTGGATTCAGAGGTACTGGCACGAATGCCTGGATTTAAAAAATATACATATTAATATAGAAAAGAATATAACTGTAAATGAGTGTGCACACTGACATCCCCTCTTTATATAAACTTACCAAAATATCTCCCCCTGCTCTGTGACTCAAGAGTGGCACTACAGATAGCAATTGCCACACCTAACATGCAGACCTGTTTTCTAAATATATTCTCTAGTAAAAAGAAATAGAGCTCCCTGGACAAATACCTGATTCCATTCAGCACAGGACAAGAAAAGGTCCTGGTTCAATTCAAGGGTACATGCCCGGGTTGTGGGTTCAGTCCCCAGTAGGGGGTGTGCAGGAGGCAGCAGTTCAATGATTCTCATCATTGATGTTCCTATCTTTAGTACATATATATATATATATATATATATATATATATATGTGTGTGTGTATATATATATATATATATATATATGTATGTATATATGTATATATATATATGAAAGACTGAGAAAATACCCCAGATTGAAAATGCCAAATGAAAGCACCAAATATATAAATCGTTTCACTATAAATAAGGAAAACTACAAAAGAATATAAATAAGCCTTTAACTATCTCATGATTCAATAATAATGTATTATCTATGGAGGTAAGTTTCCTCTAAACACAGAGAATTTTCTATTTATGTGGCAAAAGTGAGCCTGAATTTAACACCAAAGATTACCTAATGGAACTTGTTTACATTTGTCAGTGTATGAGATTTTTTCTTAAAAGCATTTGGAGTCACAAGCAGTCAATTTACAAAATTACCCAAAGAAATTTAACTATAATTTATTTTTTAAATTTTTGAACTTTTCTTTCTGTTTATATAAGCTTACTAAAAAATGTCATATTTAAATGCAAACACAGGGTAGAAATTTATTCAATATGTTTTAATATATCAAAATATTAATGTGCTATTCAACAGGTCAGACATCTACAAAATAACCAGGTAGGAAAAATGCTGCCAAAAATGACTGAAATCAGGACTCAAAATTACATGAACGAATCTCTTATCCTTTGCTGCTAAAAGAGACATCAAGTCCCTACACGTAAGATTTTAAAGGCTTGGCTTTATTTAATAGTATATTAAACTCAGCAAATTAGAAAAAAAAATTCAGGAAAAGCCTGAGGGGATTACATAAAGGATTGTGGTCTTTTTGCTAAAAGCAACAGGAAGGTGAAGAAACGTTTTGAAGGTGGAGGTAAGTGTGTGGGCTGGTAAGGTTTATAGACACATATTAGGAGGGTATGCTGCTTATCAAAGTTCCAATTTGACAAACACCCGTTTAACTAGTGTGAAAAATTCATCGGGGCAGGGAAAACTGGGGTGGGGGAGAGGGGGTATAGGGAGGCCAACGGAGGTGACTGTGACAGACCAGGGACAAAATCAGGGTAAACTTCCACCAGGAAAGTGGTGGAGAAGACGAGCAGAAGTAGAGAGAGTTGAGACTATTTTTTAATTTCAGTTTTATGGAGGTATAATTGACAACATAGTAAGCTATTTAAAGTGTATATCATGGTCAGGACTTACATATAAATGCATTGTGAGAGTTGTGAGCAACTTGAAGATCATATTGACAGGGTCTGCTAGTATCCTGAGGATAGGGAATGAGGGAGGATTATCATCTGGGATGGTTTTCTAAAGACATGTGACAGATTTGTGTAATATATTTCCAGTCATGCCTTTCCCTGGAGAACAATGCCATGCACTTGAGGTACCTAGGTAACAGATGGCATGAGCCCCCGCAGACTGGGCTCTGTCTTTGCCCCACCAGGGTAGCTACCCATAGGGTGGAGCATAGGGCCAAGAGCAAAGTAACTACATGCCAAATGCATACTGACCCACCTGTACCCTCAGAAACTGGCCCAAGGGCTGGAATATGAAGCCATACGCTTCCTTCTGTGCTCAGTCTCAGAGCGAGGGCAAGAAAAGACTGCCTCTGCCTGCAGCCCTGTGAGCTCAGCACTCTGACTGTGGATGTGCCTGGGGCTGCCTGGGCACCAGACTAGAATAAGACGAAGATGTCTGTGGGTTTGTATCCACTTTCCCCAACAATAGCAAATTCCTGCAATCTGAAGACAGCCGACATGCCAGAGTCAGTTTTCCCTTAGCCACAGAAGAGCATCATGGTCCGTGGCCTCCTAAGTGAAAGGGCATAATCTGAGCTGTATTCCTAGGAAGACATGCCGTTGAGAACTTCTTCAAAGACAACGTGTGGCTATCACATTTTAGTATGCTACCTGCCAATTAAGTAGATACGGGTTTCCAATAACAAGGTATTCAGAAGTGATACGATAAACCTTTCTCTTACCTATGTAAAACAACCCAGACTTGTTCATTTTCATTTAGTTGCAATAGACTGACATACTGTTATAAATCTAGTTCGTAAAGTGACAGCAACCAGACAAGCAAAGAAGTTATCAGGCCTTCAATAGTAGAGAAAGCCAATATAGCCCGCTGTTCTCCCCAGCGTACCAGCAGGTACTTTCTATGTTGACTGCAACACCCATGCTCCTCCAGTGATCAAGGTTATGAGCCTGCTGATTAAGTAAGGTGTGGGCACTCACTAAAGGAAGCGAGAACGCATATTTCAGCCACTGATCCCTAAAATAGCTCATGCTGTTTAAGTGTTGATTGTTATAAAGATAAAATAACATGCAATACAACTTTGTAAAATATACATGGCGGGTTTCATGGGCAAATTATAATCAAGTGGGCAAATTTTATGGGTTTGCAGGAATTAACTCCGAGGAACATAAAATACGATAACAAAATGTTTAGCCAGCGAGAAAAAGTCATTTTCAATTTAGTTTATGTTTTTATCACATACCAGCTCCCCCACCCCCTGCTTAAGTGACTTGGGCTGAAAGCTTATAGACCCTCATTTACTGAGAACTTACCTCACATATCCTAGGAAGTAGCTGTCTGAATCCTGACGGATTTGCTCCTTTGGTAATAGCAGCCCATTTTATTTATTTATTTATTTTTGGTAATTTTCACTTGAGATATA
>PVJC01015802.1:0-34552 GCA_004026665.1 Murina feae | reverse complement strand
AGACACATCATAATTAAAATGCCAAGGTCGAAAGACAAAGAGAGAATCTTAAAGCAGCAAGAGAAAAGTAGTCAGTTACCTACAAGGAAGTACCCATACGACTGTCAGCTGATTTATCAAATAAACTTTGCAGGCCAGAATGGAGTGGCAAGAAATATTCAAAATGATGAACAGCAAGAACCTACAACCAAGATTACTTTATCCAGAAAAGCTATCATTCAGAATTGAAGGTCAGATAAAGATCTTCACAGACAAGAAAAACCTAAAGGAGTTCATCACCACCCAACCAGTATTATATGAAATGCTGAAAGGTATCCTTTGAGAATAGGAAGAATAAAAGTGAAGATAAAAATTATGAACAACAAATACATATCTATCAACAAGTGAACCTAAAAATCAAGTGAATAAAAAATCTGGTGAACAGAATAAACTGGTGAAAGTAATAGAATCAGGGGCATAAAAAGGGAGTGGACTGACAATTCTCAGGAGAAAAGGGGTTTTGGGGGTGCAGGAATAGACTGGACAAAAACCTATGGATAAGGACTGTGGGGGGGTAAGAGCAGAGGATGAGGTGGGAACTGGGAGGAGGGGAACTATGGAGGGGGTGAAGAACAACTGTAATAATATGAACAAGAAAGATTTTTTAAAAAAGAGATGAAATAAAATAAATTCTCTCTTTGTATTTTGCCCTTGGCATTTTAATTATTATGTGTTTTGGTGTGGTCCTCTTTGGATTCCTTTTGTTTGGGATTCTGTGTGCTTCCTGGACTTGTAAGTCTATTTTTTTTCATCAGGGGAAGTTTTCTGTCATTATTTCTTCATATAGGTTTTCAATATCTTGCTTTCTCTCTTCTTCTGACAGCCCTATAATTTGGATGTTGGTACACTTGAAGTTGTCCCAGAGGCTCCTTATACTCTCTTCTTATTTTTGTATTCTTTTTTCCTTTTGCTTTTCTGGCTGGGTGTTTTTTGTTTCTTCATATTTCAAATCTTTGACTTTACTGTTGTGATCCTCTAGTCTGCTGTTGGATGTCTGTATATTATTGTTGATTTCAGTCAGTGTATGCTTAATTTCTACTTGGTCCTTTTTCATATCCTTATGGGTCTCACTATATTTGTTGGAGGTTTCTAGAAGATTATTGAATAACTTTATAACCATGGTTTTAAATTCTATATCCAGTAGTTTGCTTTCCTCCATTTCTTTCATTTGTGACCTGTTGTTTTTTGTTTTTGTTTTTTGTTTTGTCTCTGCATCTTGGCTGCTCCCCTATTTTGACAGAGTGACTTTGTGGGCTAGGTGTCCTATAGGGCCCAATGGCTGAGCCTCCCTAATTACCTGAGGTGGACACTCTTGGTGCACCCCTTTGTGGGTTCTCTGTACAGTCTTATTGTTGTTAAGCCTTGATTGTTGTTGGTATCACTGAGAGGTATTCACCTCCAGGCTATTTGGCTGTGAGGACCAGTTGTGTCTACAATGGGAGAATTTCTATGCTGGAGACACCCTTAAGGAGCAGGACTTATGGAGCAGTGTGTACCAAAGACACCCGTTTGGGGCAGGCTTTGGTGCACACTGAGTCTGCTCAGGTTTTTAGGCAGAGAAAGCCCAGGCTATTCATATACAAAAGCCTTGGTGCACAAGTTGGGTAAGGCTGTGAATTGGGTGAGGCGGAGTCTCAGGAAATCTCCAGGGAGGAACAAACTGCAATGGCTGCCAGTCTGCTCTGCCTGAGAGAGTTCCTGAGGTCTGTGTCTCACAGCCCCATGCAGGACCAATGATTGCTGCAAGCACCTCTGTGAGAAAGCCACCCTCACTTTCTGGCCTGATGTCAGACAGTCCAATTTCTCTCTGTATGAGTCTGGGTCCCCAAATTCTCACCCGGAACTGGAGTTCAGAGCAGCAGGAGTGTGTATCTCCCTCCCAATTGAAAAAGACAACAGCGTACCCAGCTGCCAGCCCCTTTCATGTGCACCTTTGTACCTCCACACTTCCATATCTCTGTACCTCCTCCTGGATTCAATGTGCTTTTCTCTTTCCTTCTAGTTGTAGAATTTCCACTCAGCCAGCCTTCCTGTGGTTCTGGATGATATTTGTTTTGTCTTTTAGTTATAGTTTTAATGTGGTTGTGTGCAGTAGCAAGTTCAGGTGTTTACCTATGCCACCATCTTGGTTGTCTCCTCCTAGAGGAAATATTTTCATATCGCTATTTGCCCTTTGTCTATAATAGAAGTGTCAGAGATGAAAGAAAATTAGTAAAATGTATATAAAAATCTTCCTCCTGTCAGTGTCTGGGCACACTGCAGAACCCAGAGTCAAGTCCCCACACACCTGCGGTGCATCAAAATTGCATGAGACCCAGACCCAGCCAACCCCACCCCCATTGGCTAAGATCTAGACTTGGCCAGCTCCACCCTTGTCAAACCCTACTGGGCAGGGGAACACAGCCTCAGGTCCCCCTCAAGCCCCACTGGGGGGAAGAGAGTGCAGCCTCAGGTCCCCAGCACATGCTGGGTGGGAGGCACAACCTCAGGTCCCCCAGTGTACCCTTAGGTCCCCCAGCCAGGCATAGGGGCAGGGTGTGTAGCCTGAGGTTCCCTGGCCCAGCCTGGGGGATGCGCCTTGAGGTCCCCTGGCCCAGGCCACAAGGTGTGGCCTCAGATTCCCCCATCAAGCCCCGCCAGGCTGGTGGCACAGTCTGAGATCCCCCATCAAGCCCCATGGGGCAAAGGACGCAGCCTCAGGTCCCCTGGCCTGGTGCCAGGGTGGGAGCTGTGGCCTGAGTTCCCCTGTCAGGCCCTGCTGTGTGGTGGCTGTGACCTGAGGTCCCCTGTACTGGCACCAGGGCAGAGGGAGCAGCCTGAGATCCCCTGCCAAGCCCCACGGGGGGGGGGGGCAGGTTGTGGGGTCGCAGCCTCAGGTCCTTGCTGATTGCTTGTTAAGGCTCCTTATGGGGACTTGGCCTCTGCTGTGGGTGCAGCCATCTTATTTTATGGAAACCCCATCTCTGCTGTGGGTGAAACCATCTTGTATTACGGAACACCCCCTTCTGCTGTGGGCGCTGCCACCTTTGTGGTGAAGTGAGGGTCAATTTGCATATTCCCTCTTTATTATATAGGATCGTTACTAACCTACTTTTGTCCACCCTTTTATTTGTATTCCTAACTATCTTAACTATCCTGTAGAACTGCAGGAGCTGATCTTAATGATATCAAATTTGTTTTGAAAATACGGAAGGAAACTATGTATTAGACATAATACCCATCTGTTGATGGATAATTTAGAAAAGGTTTTATAAGAACTTAAAGTCATTCTTATGGTTTTGCAGCCTATATTTTAATTGAAGGGTATCCATACAAGCTTTCCACAATCAATAATTATAGAGTCATCAAAATAATAGAACACTCTCAAATGTTTATTATTTGGGAATCAGGTTATATATGAACATGTAGTCTAAACTTGTATTTCTCCAATGGCTACTAGACACTTGGAAGAGTAACTCTACAACTTGTTACATTCTACAATTTCATATTGAATATAGTTAGTGAATAAAAACTTGTGAAAGTGTTAAATTATTTTTGAATCACCTTATATTATCTTAGTTATACCATCAAAAATGAAAGGAATAAAAATACTATAGTCAATCAGTAGAAAATAAATCATTTGGTGACCTTTCCTCCATACTTTTCTTATTTAACCCAGGTCCTTTACTTGTAAGAATATCAAAATGTGCCCTCCTTATAAATTTTGGTTCAAGAATATTTATACATATTAATTAACTGAAAATGAGTAATACATCACCAGAAACTTCCGTGGCATTTTGAATCATAATGACCAATGGTGAAGGAAACAATTCAAATGTCTTGTTGATGCTGTCATTCTCTCTTTGGATATGTGGCACAAGAGTGTAATTTTTGATAGACAGTAAACATGAAACTTGATGTGCAAGTTGAAGCCAACTAATGAGGCAAAAATTCTCATTTTTAATTATGCTATTAACAAGGTGTGCATTTTAAAATATGAATCTAGCTATGTATTTTACCTATAATAATAAATGTCAACTATGAGCATTTCAATTTTTTTAAAGGTACTTAGAATTTAGTAAAGAATTGGGGTTTCAGCTCTAATCTTTTTGGCTCAATGGATACAGCATAAGCCCACAGACTGAAGGGCCCCAAGTTCGATTCCAGTCAAGGGCATGTACTTTAATTGCAGGCATGATCCCCAGTAGGGGGGCGTGCAGGAGGCAGCTGATTGGCATTTCTCTCTCATCAATGTTTCTAACTCTCTACCCCTCTCCCTTCCTTTCTGTAAAAAATCAATAAAATTAAAAAAAGAATTGGGGTTTCAGAAAACAAAATAAGGATTCATGTTTTCCAGCTGAGATAAAGCTTTCTGTTGGGTGGATTATATCATAGGGCCAAAAAGTGTAATGGCGAGAATACTAGTAAATAAAAAAAATTTCTTCCCAACTTCTAAAACAGTGTAATACTCCTCAGTTTGATTGTTAATAAGCTGTTGTTAAGGTTATTCTAGGACCATTTAAAATGTGAGTCATATCTTTCTTTCCTCAGCATTAGAAGGTACATATCCTTTAATGAGAGCAAATTCATTAAATGTTTTACTCTTTATAGTTTCAGGCTGCTGGTGATAAACAGAATTCTATTATAACTGAAAGTAAAGGCCCATGGTATAAAACAATTTTCTGCAATCATTTGGAAAGACAGTGTAAGGTTATGCTACCTCAGGGCACAGCTATTATACTTTTAACTAATAGAAATATTCTATTAGACCCAAAACTACTGTTTAAAACTACATGTTTATTACAGAAGATTATATACCAAACAGGAAAATAGCAAAAAAAAAAAAATAACTTCCACCTATAGTGAATGATTAAAAATTATGCCAAATCCATATGCAGTTTAAACTTCTTTTTCATCTCGGGTGTCATCTCAGGTCTTCGTGTGTTTTCTCTTGTTTTATTTTGTTTTAGTAATGGCTTGTGCAATATGAAGACTCTGACTCACCTATGTCCTCCTCAGATGAGGCAGCCTTCATGACATCAGAATCATCTTGTTCCTCCTCCTAATGTACCTTTGTTTGGGATATGATTTCATTCGCTGTTGTTATTTAGCTTAAGCAGTTGGTACTTGGGAAAGTCTGTAGAAACCTTCAGTTCATCAAATCATGACTAACTAGGAAAAAACATCATTTGCTACTAGAGACAGCCCCATGTTTGGTTACTAAAAAATTGAACATGGATTTCAGCCCTGATTAGAAAGAAAAATCTTTGGGGGTTACACATCTGCCAACATAGGGAGAGGTGCAGAGAATGGTTGGAGAGGCTTAGATGGGAAAATCTCCAAACAGAAATAACTTCAGGTATCTAGTATTTGTAGTCCTTAAAATGGGACATTTGAGGGGAGACAAAAAGCCTGATACCTTATATAAAGAGAGGGTGCTGATTATACAAGAGCCTTGATTATGTAAGTAGTGAAAAATTGAGTCAATCAGTTAGGCATTTTGAATTCATAATATCTAACAACTGATCTGGCTGTTTTCCACCCCCAGCCCTGAGGTGACTAAAAGTATTAGTTATAGACACAGCCTCTTACCCCACTGTACAGTCTCTCAGGTTCATGCTGATGGTCACAGCTCAGGACAGAGATACAATTACATCAGACACCAGCATGTTTTTAAATATTTTTTTTCAATTCAGACAAAAAACTAGGCAACTGTGTAGAAACAATACACCAATTAAACCAGTCCAGTCATTTGGCTGTTTCCCTTTCTCAAGTTCCACAAAACCAACTTCTCTGGTAGTGCTGCCTAGCCATGTTCTGATTGTGTCCCAGGGACCAAACATAAGAACAGAAATTGGAACTTGAGTTATGTATTTGCTGGACAGCATGATTCCATTGGCAGGGATGCTGAGGTTGATTTAAGTTCAATTGTTTATTCATTCATCCACAATATTTCTAAAGCATCTACTATGTGACAGTCACTCTGCTGATGATGAACAAGAGAGATCAATTCTGGGATATAGAGACATTAAAGAGGAAAATGACAATACAGTGTGATTTAAAAATCTATAACTCTCTTTTTCTCTTTGTGAAAACCCGCTTCCCTTCTTTAACCACTATTTTCTCAGTACCTGCTTTCTACACTCTCAACAGGTGATACTTTGAAATTCCAAAATCTTCTAATACTAACACTTTTGTGCTATGTGTCAACACTTCACATCAACTTGAAACTGCCAATGAGTCTGGAAGCACACATGAAGGGTTGCTCTGTGGCTAGTTCCACAAAGGAAATCTATTGTGCTCCAGCCCAGCACTTGTAGATTGGCTTTGCTTACAAACTACCCTCCTGCATGTGAATGGCAAAAGGATCTCTATTGGGCAGGCAGGCTTTCTAGCTACAGCTATGTTCTTATTCTTCTCTTACATCTGCACAGTGCATGCAGATACCTCAAGCACCATCTTCCTCCTAAGCACAGCTTGAGATACTATAACAATCATTGCTACGTCAGAAGCCATCAAATGGGTAGTACCTTAGCATATATTGGAGTGTCAGCTCTAGTAGTAGTTTGACAAAATGAAGACTTAATTTAGTCAGTCAAAACACATAACATTGGCTTTGACTAATTCTAGAAGTAAACTGTCAATAAGATTAGCTTCAATAAAATAATGGCTCCCTATATTTCTGTATCTCTGTACTCTCTCACTCAAAACACACACACACACACACACACACACACACACACACACTTCCTTTTTAGGACTGAAACCCTCCAATGAACTTTACCTCTAATGAACTTATTGTCCAAATCACCCACTTGACACTTTAGCCTTAGTTATACTGTTGTTAATATAAGTTCTATCTTTCTCTCATATCCTACATCTAGATTTTCAGCAAATTCATTGTCTTTACTTTTGAAATTTATCCAGAGTTTGACCACTTCTCACCATCTCTATGGCTACCATCCTGGTCTAAGCTACCATCATGTCTCCTGAATTACTGTGGTAATTTCCTAACTGGTTATCTGTTTCCATTGTTAAAGTCTATTTTATACATAGCTGCCAGAGTAATTCTTTTAAAATATAAGGTACATTATGTTACTCCTGTGCTCAGAATTTGCTAGTATCTTCCCATTTTCCTTAGAAATAGAATAAATTATTTACCATGGCCTCTAGTGTCCTATATAATTTACTACATATTTAGTTTTTAATTCTATTTTTTTATTATTTTTCTGTCTGTTCATTAAGCTCCAGCCACACTTGTCTTCTTTTAGATTCTCAAACATGCTGAACTCATTCTTAAATCAGGGTATTTGTATTAATTTTCCTCTCTCAAATTTACTACCCCCATACCTTCTCATGGATTGCTTCCTCACTCACTCTGATCTCAGCTCAAGTGAACTTCTGCCTCTAGATTTTCACATAACTAGATCCTTATCATGGATCTCATCTCAGGAATCATCGCCTTAGAAAAACTTACTTTCTATGCTATATGTACAGTAATCTTTCTCTCTATTTTACATGTATTAAAAGTCAATTACTTGTTACATTATGATTTTATTACCATCACATCACTCATAGCTATGTGAAATTTTCTTATTTATTTGGTCCTTATTTATTGTCTCCCCATTCTTCTTCTGGAATGTGTTTTCCATGAAGACAGGAACTGCCTACCTTATTAATTACTACATCCCTACCAACTAGAACAGTTTCTGATATATAGTAGGTGTAGTGTGCAATCAGTATTGTTGAATGAATACACAAATGAATGCAATGTAGGAGGCATTATCACAAAAATACAAAAATACTGGATTAATAAATGATTTGAATAATGCATATAGACTTGCTTTTATATAGAGGTGAGATTTTACTTCTATATTAGTGAATAGTCAGAGGACAAACTGCAATTGAGGTTCACCACTCATAAAAATATTAGCATTTTCGCTGCTATGGCATGCCAAAAGCTGTTAGTACTCTATCCATTATGAATGAAATGTTACCTAATGAGTGATAGGTTTCCTATGGAGACCCCTGCAACCTTTTCTCAATACTTCTTTTCCTACTTTGCCAAGTTCTAAAGAGAAACATTATCAGCATGAACATTGTGGAAAATTATTTACTATTTAGAGACTCCCTCCAACTAACCACCATATTTAATACCCCTTTGTTGTAATTCTACATAACCATCATCATTAACCCAAACGGTAGGGTAATTATGTGGATGTTATGATGTGTCACCCAAATTTCCCATTCAATAATGAGTTACTCATCCACTAGACTGCTAGGAGCCTTGGCTGTTAATGACTTCTAACTAAGTCATCCTCCAGGATCTGGCCTCATCTGAAGGGAACCACCTCACCCAGTGTTACATTCACCCTTTGGAGAGAAGCCTATGTCTAGTGACTGGTTGATGTAGCTGCCTGGTCCCCCAGCCTTGTTTTGGAAACAATTTGGAGGTCATCCCAACATCAGAATTCTTTTAGGATTGGCTGAAGCCTTCATTGCAAGTGCATGGTAGTTTAAATCCTTCCTGTATCCAATCTTACTTCTATAATTCCCTTAGAAGTGTTATTTGTGAAAGAAACCACCCACCAAAAATAATCCACACCCTCCTGTATATAGATATCCATCTCAGAGTGTATTTCCTAAAGAATGTGACCTGAAGACTGGGTTGTATGAAGAAAACTCTAAAATGGTATTTTGAAGTGGATTACTCACTGGCAAGCTCAAAATGAGAACCATTTCACTGATAGTAGATATAATACTAATATTTTTGCATGCTGTAGCTGTGAAATTGTATAGACTTTCATCACCTGTAATCTGGGATATAATGTCAAAGGATGTGTGCATACTGGCAGGAGCAACATCTTGTACGTATGAGTGTTTGGATTAAGTAGCAATCATAAGGACTGGGGAATTGGGTGGATTTTTCTAGATGTCACTGATGCTTTTGAAAAATCCAATAAAAGGTTAACAAGGACTAGTAGCTGATTTAAGGTGGAGTATGAATGCCAAATATCCTTGGCAGCATATAAAGAGACACTCATCTCTTTCAGCTGGAAGGCAGAAAAAATGTGAAGCTCAAGCCTAGGATTTAATAATAAGGATCTTAGATCTTCAAATAAGGTTGAATTCTCAACCCTAGCAAGTCAGGTATGCCAATGTCAGGGCACTGATGGGAAGAATGATTGGAATAATTGGGATTCTGAAGCATGATGTGGGCATCTGGGTCAATGCATTCTAAAGTCTTGACTTCCAAGATGCCCCCAAACTCTCCATGTCTATAGAAGTGGTCTACTCATTCTTGTTAAAATCTAGTGCTCTCTTCTTGCTGAAAGATGTTACAAATATTCTGTCTTGCAAGAAAACATGTATGTTCCCTTCACAGAATCTACCTGCAACCCTCCAATTGGCCACAAGATTCATGAATAAATTTAAATTGCTTTACCCTCATTTGAAGGGAAATGCTGGACCTCTTAAAAAAGAAAATGGACGGTATACAAAAGGAGCTGCATGACCTAGACAATATATATTAACAGGATCCAGGATCCTAAGTATGGGACTGGATCCTAAGTATGCTGGATCAAGGGAAGCAAAACATAAAGTTGAATAAATGACTGTTTATTGATATAAGATTACTTTTCCATAATATAAACTCACTCTCCCAAGGACCCTGGGAGACAGTGCTAATGTGCTATTTGGATAACTCTTAGAAGCATGGGGAAAGTGATAATTCATAAAAAGTAAAATAAATATCCCAGAAATTATGTGGAAGATGGTGGCAGAAGAAATAAAAAGTCTCCGTAATTGATCATGCCAATGAAAGGGAATACACTGCAAAGCCAGAAAATCCACCAGTCAAATATTTTCTGTAGAAAGTCTCAAAGGACATTCGATTTACCAAAACAATAAAGAATGTTGGTGGTGATAGGGGCACTACCATTATTGTCCTTCCTATGCAGGCCAGGGCTGACAGTAGGAAATGCCGTAATAAAATCGAGCTACTGGATGGAAAAGGTGATGATAGGATCTGGAAATAATAGAGGCCAGATGTAAGTGGTTTACAATCAGGAGCAAAGTGGATGCAATTATTGCAATGAACAGCAAGGTCAGAGTGGCAACCAAGGGTTCGTGACCTACAGAGTACTATGGCAATGGTTAATAGAACATGGTGTATCTAAGTGCAAGATAGATGGGAATCCAACAAGCTCTTTCCTTCACTATACGACAAAAAAAGTCAAAAGCAGATGTACAGAAAGGGCATCCCCTGATCATTTTACTTTGCTCAGTTTCCATCCCTGAGCCTATAATCATATCCAACACCAAGGTAAATAGAAAGACCTGTAATGCTTCCTCCAATCTTTCCCTAAAGAGAGTTAAGACCATCTATTTGAGTAACTATATACACTGGGGAAAAGGGAATACCATGTATTTTGAGAATTGTTAGGATCAGTTGACATTGATTCCTGGAAACCATAAGTGTCATCATGGTTCCTCTGTTAGAGTGAGGGTCTATATAAGAGCAGGTAATAAATGAAGGACTGACCCAGATTTAGCTCACGGTTGGTCCACTCTGTTTATTCATGGATTCACCTAGTGGTCATTCCTCCAGTACCAAATGAATAAATAGAATAATTAAAATACTTGTTATTTACTTGACAGAACCCAAACTTTGGGTCTTTCACTTGTAGAGTAAGAGATATCATAGTGAAAAGGCCAAGTGTGAGCCTCCTAATCACTCCTTTTCTCCTCTTTTGCCAGTCAAAAAAGTAAATAAAAAATAAAATTGCAAGTGTCCATCAGTAGATGAATAGATAAAAAAGCTGTGTGATATTTACACAATGGAATACTATGCAGCAGTAAAAAAAGAGGAATTTCTTACTCTTGGGGACAGCATGGATGGACCTGGAGACTATTATGCTAACTGAAATAAGCCAGGCAGAGAAAGATGAATATCACATGATCTCACTTATTTGTGGAAACTAATGAACAAAATGAATTGCCCAACAAAATAAGACCTGAAGCATGGAGGCAACCAGTGAGGGGCAACCAGGCCAGCAGAGGGGGGCTGTTGGGGGTGACAAGGCTTGCAGGGGGGCAGTTAAGGGCAGGCAGGCAGGTGAGCAGTTAGGAGCTAGTGGTCCTGGGTTGTGAGACGGTGCAGGCTGCTGGCAGTTGGACATTCCCTGAGGGGTCCTGGATTGGAGAAGGTGCAGGCTGGGCTGAGTCCTCCCTCCCCCCTACCATTCATGAATTTCATGCACTGGGCCTCTAGTAAATAAATAAAATTGCATCTTGGAGGAAGAGTAGACATTAGTGCCAACTTGAAAACCTGAAAGATGCAGGAATAGTAGTCTTCATTATATCATCATTAATTTACCAGTCTGGTTCCTATAAAACCAAATGGATACTGGAGTATAACAGTAGACTCTGGTAAATTCAATCAAGTAATAGCCCAAATTACCCCTGCTGGCCTAGATATCTTTACTAGAACACATTAACATAGTTTCAGGTACATGGTATATGGCCATGGATATGGTGAATGCATTATTTTCCATTCCTATCAGGAAGGAGAATAAAAAACAATTCATATTCATATGGGACAGACAGTAGTATACACTTTTAGTCTTGTTCAGTCTATATTAACCCTCCCATCTGTCATAATATAGTTTGAAGAAACTGGGTCCACATTGATCCCAGTTTCTTTGGAATATATTATAATATTAAAACAGCTATATTTGGTATTAACAACTTTTTCAACTCCAAGTCAGAGGTAAATCACTGACTAATGATTTTAAGTGTCTAAAAATATGGCCAAGTGTACACATATAGAATGTTATTTTCATTTCAGCATAAAAGTATAGCTATTTGAAAAATTTCAAAAATGTTAGCATCCAGAGAAAGATAACCTTAGATTATACTCTCTTATGAGTTACTTCTGAGCTGAGTTTTCTTAAAAGAGTGGTGAGCACAGTACCAGTATCTAAAGTAGGCTTGAATCATTAGCAATTGATTTGTACCTTTGAAAACAATGATTCTGATTAAAATACCCATCAGATACCATTATTTTCCCAGTAAACTCTTTTTTGTGATAATGACATTTGGTTACATTGAAAAGTACATTAAAACGGAGATGATAGATTGGTGTGGTAATAAATTTTGACCTGAAATCTGAGCTTCTATGATTGGGACTCCATGAAAATGATTTTTTTTATATCCAAGTATGAAACTAGTATTATCTGGCATTTGTTTTTCAGATAAATTCTATAATTTAATGTAATTTAAAAGAGAAAAACTTACTTTTGGCTTTGAGGAATACAGTTTTAATTTTTTTCTTTCTAACTAAAATATTTTTTCTTTATAAACCTGCTTATAACTTGCTGGATAATTTTTTCTTTATTTTATTTTTTTCTGTCACCATTCATTCCCCCGATACCCTCTTCTACTTATACATCCCTGCAAACTGCCCCCACCCAAATAATCACACTGTTTTTTCAAGAAGGAGAGAGGGAGGGAAGAGAGAGAGAGAGAGAGAGAGAGAGAGAGAGAGAGAGAGATGATAGAGTGCAACATCTATTAGCTGCCTCTTGCATGTCCCCTCGACTCCTACTGGGCAATTGAGCCTGCAACCTGGGCATATGCCCTAATTGGGAATTGAACCAGCAGCCTTTTGGTGTATGGGACAACTCCTAGCCAACTGACTCACACTGACCAAGGCTCTTTTTCCTCAATCCCTCCGTTCTCCACCACACCAGAGCTGTGTGCCTACTCTCTATCTATGATTCTGTCTCTATTTTGCTTGTTAGTTCAGTTTGTTCATTAAATATATGATTTCACACATATGTGGAACTTAATGGATGAGTTTTTCAAGTTTCATTTTTGTTCCCTGAGTTATTTTACCCCTTTTTACAATGGAGATAATAGTAGAGTGTCAAAAGGCTTTATGAATGCTTTCAGAGAAACTTTATCTTCCAAAAGGATATGGGGATAAATAACAAGGTTATTATAAACCTAAGATTATAGGACAAAAAGTAGATAGAAGAAAATGGATAGATCGATACATATAGATAAATAACAGCTTCCAGAACCAGATGTCAACCCTTTACATATACACAGTGTTTTACAGTTTAAAAAGAGTGTTCATATACAAGCAATTGGCAAGGTGGGTGTTATCAATTCTATTTTACAAACAAGAAAGCTGAAGCTTGGAGAGGTTAAGATTTTTACTCAACATCTTCTGGGTAATAACAGAATAGGGAACCTAGGTTTTGTGATTAGATAGTTCAGGGATCTTTTCACTACACTAAAGAGAAATGCAAGAAAAATAAAAGGAAAATTAGTTTTAAAATCCCAAAAGACAGTAGGGAGTAAGGAAAAGCATTCAAACAGACATTTTCAGAAAAATACATATTTTTAAAGTCTTTTTTCTATCTTAACAATGTCAGCTGACATTTATAAAATGATTTAGTAATCCTAAATTCTTTTTATGAGAAATCTAAAGCAACACAGAAGTAATATTTATTCATTATCTTCACAGTTACCCTGTTATTTTACAGATGAGGAAATTGAGGCTCACTGAGGATAAATAACTTGCCCAAAGTTTCATCCTATCTAATAGAAGAGTAATATGCAAACTATGCATCATTCTGACACAAAGATGGCCACCCCCATAGCCACAAGATGACGGTGCCCATAGCTACAAGATGGCGGTGCCCAGTCTGGCTCAGTCCTGCAACTAAAGTGGTTAGTCAGACAGATGGCAGGGGAGGCAGGGGGCCTGAGGGGCAGAACAGGTGATCAGAGGGGGCTGAGGGTCACCTGCCCAAGCCAGAGGCCTCAGGCATGGGCAAGGGCAGAGCTGATGATTGGAGAGAGCAGGGACAGAGCCGGTAATCAGAGCGGTAAGAGGGTGCCCTACCCAGGCATAAGGCCTGAGCAGGGGCAAAACCGGAGATTGCAGGGACCTGGGCTCCACAGAGCTAGTGATCAGAGGGGTAGGGGCAGAGCCTGCAATAGGAGGTGTCTGGGCACAGTCGGAGCAGGCAATGCAGGAGTCTGGGGATCCTCTGCCCAGGCCTGTAGCCTTGGCCACAGGCTGTAGTGGAGCAAGGGTGAAGCCAATGATCACAGGGGTCTGTGGGTCTCCTGCCCAGGTCTTCAGCATTGGCCAGAGGCTGCCAATATGGCAAGGGCAGAGCTGGTGATGGCAGGGGGCAGAATCAGAGCCGGTGATGGCAATGGCCTGGCTCTGTGAAGCCAGCAGTTGGAGGGGCTTGAGGGTCTTCTGCCCAGGCCTACAGCCTCGGCCAGAGCTTACAGGCATGGGTAGAAGTGGAGCTGGGATTGGAGGGGCAGCTATGGAGCCAGTTATCAGTTAACTATGGAGGAAACACCTTTTCTTACCGCTCATTAGCTAAGCTCCCTGTATGCCACTGGTAATATTCTTAGTAACTTGGGTAATAAGAATCCAAAAAGGTGATCTAGGGTTTTTCCACCACACTCCTGGAGAAAAAAAAAGAAGGTCCACTGCTGGAGGGCTAAGAAATGTCATATCCTGCCCTAGTTGGTTTGGCTCAGTGTATAATGCCTTAGCCTGCTGACTGCAGGGTCTGGGTTCAATTCCAAACAAGGGCATATACCTAGGTTGCAGGCTCCTCCCTGGCCAGGGCCCAGGTCAGGGCTCATGCAGGAGGCAACCAATCAAAGTGTTCCTCTGACTTTGATGTTTCTCTCTGTTTTTCCCTTCTCTTCCACATTCTCTAAAAATCAATGGGAACATATCCTCAGGTGAGGATTTAAAAAAAGGAAGAAATGTCACATCCTATGAAAGACACATCTTGAAAATGCCTAAAGAAAGTTGTCATTTCTTCATGGTGAAGGGACTGGAGTTGATGAAAAGACCTTGGTGGCTGCAGTGACTGGCAGTGGCTGCAGCAGCGGGGTGATGGGGCTGGTGGCTTCCCCTGATTAGCTGGTCACCTCCCACAGAGGGAGACCAGACTGCAACTTAGGCCTCCTCCCCAAGGGGAGCAGGGAGCGGGCCTAAGCCATCAGTAGAACACCCCCTGAAGGCTCCCAGTATGTAAGAAGGGGCAGGCTGAGCTGAGGAACCCCCCCCCCCCAGTGCACAAATTTCATGCACCAGGCCCCTAGTGGTATTATAAGGAGAGCACTGGGATTTCAGCTCAAGTTGTCTGAGGTCAAAGCCCTTCTTACAACAATCAGTTAATACAGAATCACTTAAATTAACCCAATTATGAGCCCAATATTATGAGGTTCTATACGAGTAATATAAGGTAGGATCCCTGACCTCAGGGACTTGATAACATATATGGAGAGGTAAAAGAGATTAGAATTAAATTTTAAATTATGTGCTATAACCTTGTATCCTTACAAACAGTCTGTGGATAAGCAGCATTTTCAACAACTGAGAGCCCAACAGAAATGCAGAATCATAGGCCACCAGCCCCATGCTGAATCAGAGTCTGCATTTCAATAAGATCTTCTGGTAACTTGTATACATAGTAAAGTTAGAGATGTTCTTGTATAGATCATCAATGCTCTAAGGAGAAGGCATCATCAATGGTCTTTTGAAAGCCATTTCTAGTGCCCTAAAGACCTGGGAAGGCTACCCTGAGAATAGGAGAATAGAGAGGAAGGGCTCTCTTTGCTTAAGTATAAGGGAAGGATTCAGAGAAGTAATATAAGCAACTGAGGAGTGACAAAAGTGTGGGGATGATCAGAGTTCCAATTCTACTGATAAGAATAATGAACACAAAGATGTCATTTACACCCTTACTTAACATCCCTCTCTTCTTCCCTTGAATGATAACCCCTCAGGAAGTGGGCTGAGGGAAGAGGGACAAACCACTAGCTGGCAGCTCAGTGTGTGTATCACTCTGTTTTTGGATGTGCATTTCCACAAATAAGCTTCCACTTCAGGACTTTTTTTAATGCTATAGGCAGCCTAATTAGTGAAATTCTTTTTATAAATTTTTTATTGAGTTTTTACAGAGAGGAAGGTATAGAGAGCTAGAAACATCTATGAGAGAGAAACATCGATCAGCTGCCTCCTGCACACCTCCCACTGAGGATGTGCCCACAACCAAGGTACATGCCCTTGAATGGAATCGAACCCGGGACCCTTCAGTGCGCAGGCTAACGCTCTATCTACTAAGCCAAACCACTTAAGGCCTAATTAGTGCATTTTAATAGTAAAGTCTCTTTTCAAATAAGCTCATGCCATAAAGCTGCATTTTCTTTGCTAAAGCTGAGTACAACTGGTCATCAGTAAAATTTCCATTTGCTCTAGGGACATAAGAACATTAAATATCTTATTCTTAACTGAGCACTATTCTAATTAGGGAAAAAATTGCATTAGGGAGCCATGTGAATGTCTGAGAAGGCATTCATTCTTGATTTTGATATTTTAAAATATAGCAGATTGCAGAAATGCAGATTATGATGTGGATATAGTGCTAAAATTGCTTTTGCCATTATAAAGATAAAAATAGCTCTTGGTTCCAATTTCCTGCTGCTTCCTTCTAAATGAAGGAGTTAAATACTGAAAGGCAGGTGGATGCTGATGCTCCTTTAGAATGAGATGAATAGGGTTGATGGCAGGAACTACAGGGAACCTATTGAGGTTGCAGATGCATATGCTGCCCTTACTTCCCACAAAGTTCAAAGTGGGGTGAAGCTGCCTGGGTAATTGGCTATGAAATAGCAAACCCTCTGGATAAAAATGGCCCTTGTACTTAATTGCCCATATTTCGGGCAGCGGGTAGCCACCTGGTTGATTAGTGACCGTACCTATATTCACAACCACCCAAGTTTAAGTGCAAGTGTGATTGTTAGGACACTGCGTCAAGTTTAATCAGGGGCCTTAAAGTTTCAATCAGTTCTGACCACCCTAGGTCCAGATTCCCCACTTCCAGATCTAAGCAGATGGTGCTACAAAGCCCCAAGCCAAAAGCCCATTTTAAAATTGGGCATGAGAAGGACATGCATATTTGTAAAACAGTAACTACAATAGCAACAGCTGAGAAAACAAATAAGAGAAAAGGCATTTTGTTTGCATAGTACTTACTCATTTGCCAAGCTTTATTTATTTATTTATTTATTTATTTATTTATTTTTATTTCTATTATGGTCTTCAGAAAAAGCTTGTTACATCAGACTTATAGTACCCATTTTATAGTTGGATAAATTAAGACTCAATGAAGGTGAGTTTCACAAGGCTGCACAACTAGTAGGCAACAGAGCAAGCACTAAAATGTAAATCTTTTGATATTAAACTCAATCTAATTTCATAGTAGAATTTCAGCTTAATTTCATCCTCTCTTGCAGGACTAGTCCATAATTGCCTTAGCCAAAGAGTACCTTTGTGTCAGATATACACTTATAGGAATCATACAGAGGTTTACTAGTACACAGGCTTCCAGTCTGTCAAGCAGCCAATTACACTGACTGTCTCCCCCCCGCCCGACACCCCCTTTTAAATAAAGTTTATTGTTGTATGTATTACAGATATCCCCTTTGTGTTTTTTCCCCATTGACCCCCATCTACCCCATATTCACCATCCCTCCCAGGCCTTCACCACTCTATTATCTGTGTCCATGGGTTATGTATAGCTATACTAATAAAAGAGTAATATTCTAATTAGACCAGAAGACCTTCTGGAGACCTTCGGGATGTCCTTCTGGACAAAGCTATGGTGGTGGGACTGAGGCAGAGGCAGTTAGGGGCAATCAAGCTGGAAGGAGAGGGCAGTTGTGGGCAAGCAGGCCAGTGGGGAGGGGAAGTTAGGGGTGATCAGGCTGGAAGGGGGGCAGGTGGGGCAAGCAGGCTGACAGGGGGGGTAGGAGGGGGCAATCAGGCCAGTGGGGGGGCAGTTGGGGCAATCAGTCCGGCAGAGGCGGGCAGTTAGGGGTGATCAGGCTAGAAGGGGGGTCCAGAGGGGTTGATTTGGTCAGCAGGCAGAGTGGTTAGGGGTGATCAGCCAGGCAGGCAGGTGAGCACTTAGGAGCCAGCAGTCCCGGATTTCGGGAGGGATGTCTGACTGCCAGCAGTTAGATATCCCCTGAGGGGTCCCAGATTGGAGAAAGTGCAGGCCAGGCTGAGGGACGCGCCCCCATGCACGAATTTCATGCACTGGGACACTAGTATGCATACGCTTAATCACTCCCCTCCAGACATCCCCTCCCCTGCCTTCCCTCTGAAATTTGTGCCTGTTCCATGCTTCTGTGTCTCTGTATCTATTTTATTCATCACTTTGTTTTGTTCATTAGATTCCATATATGAGTGAGATCATATGATACTTATCTTTCTCTGACTAGCTAATTTATTTAGCATAATACTCTCCAGGTCCATCCATGCTGTTACAAATGGTAAGAGTTCTTTCCTTTTTGCAGCTGCATAGTATTCCATGGTGTAAATATGCCACAACTTTTTTATTCATTCAACTGCTGATAGGCACTTGGGCTGTTTTCAAACCTTAGCTATTGTAAATTGTGCATACATTCTTTCTGATTGGTGTTTCAGGTTTCTTAGGATATATTCATAGAAGTAGGATCTCTGGGTCAAATGATGGTTCCATATTTAATTTTTTGAAGAAACTCCATACTGTTTTCCATAATGGCTGCACCAGTATGCATTCCTACCAGCAGTGCACTAGGGTTCACTTTTCTCCACATCTTCACCAGCACTTGTCATGTTGATTTGTTGATGGCAGCCATTCTGACAGGTGTAAGGTGATATCGCATTGTCACTTTAATTTACATTTCTCAGATGATTAGTGATTTTGAGCATTTTGTCATATGTTTCTTGCCCTTCTGTATGTCCACTTTGGAGAAGTGTCTATTTAGATCCTTTGCCCATTTTTTAATTGGACTGGTTGTCTTCCTTTGGATAATTTGTATGAGTTCTCTATATATTTTGGAAATTAATCCTTTATTGGATGTATTGGCAAATATGTGAGCTTTCTTTTCATTTTGTTGATGAAGCTTTTGTACAGAAGATTTTTATTTTGATGTAGTCCCATTTGTTTATTTTCTCCTTATTGCCCTTATCCTAGGTGATGTATTGGTAAACATATTGCTATGAGAGATGTCTGAGATTTTGCTGCCTATAGTTTCTTCTAGTATTTTTATGGTTTCATGACTAACACTTAAGTCTTTTATCCATTTTGAGTTTATTCTTGTATATGGTGTGAGTTGGTGGTCTAGTTTCATTATTTTTTTCATGTATTGGTTCAATTTTTCCAATGCCATTTATTGAAGAAACTGTCTTAATTGTATGCTCTTGCCTCCTTTGTCAAATATTAATTGAGCATCATTGGTTGGGGTTACATACTGACTGTCTTTTATTCCTTAATAGTCAAGTACAATAGTCTACTCTAAAGTAGTAACAATGGCAAGCTCTTAGTGTTTGCCAAGTGTTATACTATGCACTTTCCATGTATTAACTCATTCAAGACTTATCTTACAACAACTCTATGATGTAGGTTTTGCCAACTATTCTCTTAACTTTATTTTTTTCCAACTTAATTTTGATACTAGAGGCCCCGTGCATGGATTTGCACACCAGTGGGGTCCCTCGGCCTGGCCTGCACCCTCTTGCAATCTGAGACCCCTCAAGGGATACTGGAGTCCTGGTGCATAGATTTGGGCCAAATCCATGCAGGCCAGGCTGAGGGACCCCTAGTATGCACATAAGATTTTTGGTTAGTCTCTTCCACCTTTCTCCTATTCTCCTCCCCCCTTATCTCTGAGATTCATCAGTTTGTTCCATGTTTCCACACCTGTGCATTGAGTGACTGTCCCCTGGTGGCCATTGCACATAATAGCTACTAGCTGGTTGGCTGGTCACTTAGGCTTTTGTTATATAATTACCATTTTTTTGTAGTAAATACATATAAGATCTATTCCCTTAACTTTCCAGTAGATACAGTAGTACAGTATTGTTTTTTAATATTTTTTATTGATTTTAGAGAGGAAGGAAGAGGGAGAGAGAGATAGAAACATCCATGATGAGAGAGAATCATTGATTGGCTGCCTCCTGCAAGTCCCCCACTGGGGATCGAGCCCACAACCGAGGCATGTTCCCTTGACCAGAATAGAACCTGGAACCTTTCAGTTCACAGGCTGACATTCTATCCACTTAGCCAAACTGGCTAGGGCAGTATTATTGTACATAAAAACAGTGCTGTTTTTATATAGATTTTTACATAGATTTCCAGAGCTTATTCATCATATAGCTGGAAATTTGTACCCTTTGCTGAAGCTCTCCTCCTTTTCCCTAACCCCCAATCCATGGTGAATAACCATCATTCTACTCTCTGTTTCTATGAGTTCAGCTTTTTTTAGATTCTACATATAAGTGATATATAGGATTTGTCGTTGTATGACTTATTAAACAGCATAATCTCTTCAAAGACCACCCATGTTGTCACAAATGACAGGATTTTATTCTTTATGATGGTTACTACTAATATATATATATATATGTATATATATGCAAATTAGGCATCACTCCGTTATACCCAAGCCACACCCACCAGCCAAGCCATGCCCACCAGCCAATCAGAGTGACTATATGCAAATTAACCCTGCCAAGATGGCAGCCGGCAGCCACGGAGCTAGAGCAAACAGGTTTGCTTGCCCTGGATATGGAGGAAGCGAAACTTCCCACCTGCCTAGGCTGGCTGTGGCCTCCACTCAAGGCAACTAAGTTTCAATTTTAGAAGATAAATAAACCCCAGATACCTGCTTCCAGCCTGCCTTGCTGGGGCTGTGCCCAGCCTGCAAACAGCCACTAGCCCCTCACCCAGGATGGCCCCACCCTCATGGGGTGAGGGTCCCTCCTGGGGGGCTTGGCCAGCCTGCAAACAGCCATCAACCCCTCACCCAGGCTGTCCAGGCACACCAAGGGAGACCCCCACCCTGAAGGGGCTGTGGCCAGCCTGCAAACAGCCATCTGCCCTTCACCCACACTGGCCAGGCACCCAGAAGGACCCCCCTCCCTGAAGGGGATGTGGCCAGCCTGAAAATGGCCCTCAGCCCTTCACCCAGCCTGGCCAGGAACCTCAGCTGGACCTCTACCCTGATCTGGAACACCCTTCAGGGCAAACCAGCCGCCTCCCACCCATACACCAGGCCTCTATCCTATATAATAAAAGGATAATATGCAAGTTGACCCTAACAGCAGAACCACTGGGAATGATTGGTCACTATAACACACACTGACCACCAGGAGGCAGATGCTCAATGCAGGAGTTTCCCCTGGTGGTCAGTGCACTCTCACAGGGGGAGCTCTGCTCAGCCACACGCCAGGCTGATGGCTGCCAGTACAGCAGTGGTGGTGGGAGCCTCTCCTGCCTCCTCAGCAGCACTAAGGATGTCTGACTGCAGCTTAGGCCTGCTCCCTGCTGGCAAGTGGACATCCCCTGAGGGCTCCCATTCTGCCAGATGGATGTCCGACTGCCAGCTTATGTCCGATTGCCCAGGAAGCAGGCCTAAGCCAGCAGTTGGACATCCCCCAAGGATCCCCAGACTGTGAGAGGGCACAGGCTGGGCTTAGGGATGCCCCCGAGTGCACAAATTTTTGTGCACCAGGCCTCTAGTGTGTGTGTGTGTGTGTGTGTGTGTGTGTGTGTGTGTGTGTATTCACATCCTCTTTATCCATTCTATCCATTGATGAGCACTTAGGCTGTTTCCATATCTTGGCTATCGTGAATAATAAACATTGGGATGCAGATGTCTCTTCATTATCCTGTTTATACTTCTTTGGAAAATTATCCAGAAGTGGAATTGCTGAATTGTATTGTAGTTCTATTTTTAATATTTCAAGGAACATCCATACTGTTTTTCATAGTGGCTTTACTGATTTACATTTCCACCAACAATGCACAAGTGTTTCCTTTTCTCCACATCCTTGCCAACATGTGTTACCTTTGTATTTTTGAAGATTGCCATTCTAACAGGTATGTGGTGATATCTCATTGTGGTTTTGATTTGCATTTCCCTGATGACTAGTGATGTTGACCACCTTTTTACCTTCCTGTTGGACATTTGTATCTATTTTTGGAAAAATATCAATTCTGCTCCTTTGCCCTTTTTAAAAAATCAGATTTTGTTGTTCATGTTATAGAGTTGTAGGAATTCTTTATGTATTTTTATTTTTTTAACTTTTACATAAAAATGTTTAAAATTTTGGAAAATTTCACATGAAAATATTAACATATCCACAAAAGTAAAAAGAATATATAAATGAGCACTCATGAACTCATCCCCTCATTTCAACAATTATCAATATTCTGCCTTTTATGTTTTACTTGTTCTTCCCCAACACTATGTTTCCTGGAGTATTTTAAAGCAAATCCCAGACATTGATCACTGTATTGGTAAGCACTGCAGTTTATGTGTGATAGAGGCTTAAAAATCACACAAACATAAGTACACTGCTATTATCACATCAAACCAAACTTAATACAATTACCATAATATGTAATGTTTAATTGGCAGTCCGGGTTTGATTTTTCCCCCCCTTTGGCTAAAAAAATGAATTTTTTGATTCCAATCAGGATCCAAGCAATCTCTTCTAGTTCCATTTGTGTGAGGGGTCTCTGAGGTCTTCACTTTGTTTGTGTGTCTTTTAACAGCCACTGTTGATTGTTCTCAAGCTCCACCATTTGGATGTAAAAATTTGATTTTCTAAGAATATAATTACTTTAGTATTAATTAGCTAGATATTTCTTAACATGAAGGATTTTCTTCCATCAACTGCTTGGTTACTCTGAAGTACAGACTATATAGGAAAGGCAGACTAAATGTTAGATTCTTCCCCTTTATATAATGTGTAGTTGTCTTGGCACCCCCAAGAAAGCCAGTAGGTTTCAGTGTTTTGTTTGTATATTTGATTTTGTAATATTATGGACCCATGAGTTTTTATTTTATATATTTTATTGTGTTCATCCTTCTTTTTGATGCTGTGATCTTTGATGAGTTCCTTACCTTCAGGTTCAATATATCTTAGGCTCATCTTGTACATTTTTTTTGCCCCAAATCTGACATCAGCCATTTCTATTATTTAGAGACCAAATCTGTCAGGAGAAACATTTAACTTTAAATAATTTAGAGCCTTCAATATTACATGGAATTGAACATTTTTGTTGTCATTTGTCCTCACGTAAGGATATTTTTCCATTGATTTTCTTTTTTTTAGTTTATTTCCTTTTTTATTGTTTAAAGCATTTCAAACAGTAGTACATATATCTCCTTTCCCCCCCAATTGACCTTCCCCCAGCCTCCCCTTCCCCCAGCACATACCTTTGCCCCCCTCCCAGTGTCTTGCATCCATTGGTTGTGCTTACTGAATTCTTTATATATTTTAGATATTGGCTCCTCATTTGATATATGGTTTGCAAATACTTTCTCCCATTCCATAAGTTTTCTTTACATCTTGCTAATTATTTCCTTTGCTGTGCAGAAGCTGTTTAGTTTGATGTAATTCCACTTATTTATTTTTACCTTTGCTGCTAGTATTTTTTTTTTCATGTCACATCCAAAAAAACATTGCCAAGACCTTAATCAAGGATCTTTACCCCTATGTTTTCTTATAGGATCTTAGAATTTCAGGTCTTACATTTAAGTATTTAATCAATTTGAAGTTAACTTTTATGAGAGGTGTGAATTAAAAGTCCAATTTTATTTTTCCACTCTTCCCAGAACCATTTATTAAGTAGAATTATCCTTTCTGCATTGAGTATTCTTGTCTATCTTGTCAAATGTACAGTGACTATATATTTCAGGGATTATCTCAGGGCCTTTGATCCTGTTCCTTTTGTTTATATGTTCTTTTTTGTGTCAGTGTTATACTCTTTTGATTGCTATCATTTTGTAGTATAGTTACATATCAGGAAGTGTCATACTTTGTTCTTTTTCTTTTCTTTTCAAAAGTGTTTTAGTTATTTGGGGGTCTTCCATGGTTCCATAGAAATTTTAGATATTTATTCTATTTCTGTGGGAAAAATGAAGTTTGATAATGTTGCATACATAGATAGATGGCTTTGAGTAGTATGGACATTTTTAAACAATGTTCATTCTGATGCATAAACATAAGATCTTCATTTGCTTTTGTCTTCTTCAATTTCTTTCATCAGAGTCTCATAGCTTTCAGTATACAGATCTTTCACTTCCTTGGTTAAATTTATTCCTAAGAATTTTATTTTTATGTTACTATTGTGAATAAGATTCTTTTCTTTATTACTTTTTCAGATATTCTGCTGTCAGTATATAGAAATGCAAATTATTTACGTATGTTGATTTTATATCCTATAACTTTACTGAATTCATTGATTAGTTGTGACAGGTTTTTTTGTGTGGAGTCTTTAGGATTTTCTGTGTATATAATATATCATCTGAAAATAATGACAATTTTCTGTCTTCTTATTTGGATGCCTTCTATTTTTTCCTCTTGCCTGATTGCTCTAGTTAGGACTTTTAGTACTATCTTGAATAAGGGAAGTGAAAGTGGACACCCTTGTCTTGTTCTTAATCTTGAAGGAAAAGCTTTCAACCTTTCACCATTGAGAATATATGATGTTAATGGTGGACTTGTCATATATGACCTTCATTGTACTAAGATCAGAGCACATGCCCAGGTTACAGGATTGTTCTCCAGTAGGGGGCATGCAGGAGGCAGTGGATCAATAATTTTCTCTCATTGTTATTTTGATCTCCCCCTCTCCTTTCTTCTCTGAAATAAATAAAAAATATTTTAAAAATATTTTATAGTTCACCAGTGAAACTATCTGGTGCTGGAATTTCCCTTGTTTCAAGGTTTTAGAATACTGATTCAATCTCCATATTCATTATTATTCTTTTTATATTTTCTAATTTTTCCTGATTCAGTCTTTGTAAGCTGTCATTCCTATGAATTCATCTGTTTCTTATAGATTATCCCATTTGTTGACATATTGTTGTTCATAGTATAGTAGTTTCTCTCTCTCTTTCTGTCTCTCTCTCTCTCTCTCGATATTTTTTCTCATAATAATTTTTTATTATCCTTATAAGCATTGTTTTTATCCCCATTTTACAGTTAAAAATACTGTGACTCAGAGAGATTAAATAACTTGCTCATGATCATACAGTGACAGAGCCAGGATAGAAACTCAAGCAGTGTAGGCCTGAGTCCATGCTCTTAGCACTATGCAGAAACACTTCTCTGTGGTAGAATTTGGAAATCCATCAATAAGTCTAAGACATTCATAGTCTCCAAACTGTTCCATGTCAATCCTACAAATGCCCCAGAAATGCATATTCTTTTTTATTGAATTGGAAGTATGAGGTATGAGGGTAGATGGCCAAAGGTAATTGCCATCCTGAGATAAAGGGAGAGAAGAAACTAAAATTAAAAGGGGAAAATATCCTAAAATTGGCAGACACATGGTGCTAGGTATTATATTATTCAATTTACCTATGTTTTCTTCTTTTATCTTCACAATAACTATTATAAAACTAAATTTCCAGGTGTGGAAACTGAGGCTCAATGAGTTTAAGTAAATTGTCTAAGTGGCAGATCTATAATTGCATCCCAGACAGTTTGATTTTAGAGCTTGGACATTTAACCACTATCAAGGTTACATAATGAGAATCATTAAACATTACCACTTATTCTCACATGCCACATACTAAGCACTGCCTTAAATACTTTATCCATACCAGCTCCCTTAATCAACACAATAATCCTATGAGGATTAGTCTTATTATTATCCTTATTTAAAAGATAAGAAAACAGGCACAGACCCAGTAAGTGGTGAAACCAAGATCTGGACCTACTTTTGTTTATATCCCAGTTCTTTGCAATAGAAGGGAGATGGAGAAAAGCTGAGCTTAACCTGTGGCCTGGCAATGTTCTCCCTATTTAGATTGGTCAGGGACACTGCTGGCTGTCTGTGTAACTGACTCTGAGGTTTTAAGTAGGATTTGATAAGGAACAGAGGCTTGGGTTTTCTCCATAATGAATGGTCTAACAAAAACTAGGCATTGCTACTTCAATGTAACTCTCTCCTTGCTACAAATGGACCACCTTGTACCCATCATCAGATGCCCATGGTATGCAAACAACATTTTTCATCCACAAATATAATAGTTATAATGTCCATAAATATTAGTATATAAGTGAAAGTGGGCATAAATCATCCTTATCTGTTCCTAAAAGTAGCTCTCCTAAGAACTTCTACTTATTAGCCAGTTTCATTCTTTTTGTGCCATTAAAAGAACTAAGCCTTTTTATTTTTTAAATTTTCTTTATTGATTAAGGTATTACATATGTGTCTTTATTACCCCATTTCCCCTCACCCCCCTGCTCATGCCCTCACCCCCTTGTGTCTGTGTTCATTGGTTATGCTTATATGCATGCATACAAGTCCTTTAGTTGATCTCTCCCCCTAACCCCCACTCTCCACTGCCTTCCCTCTGAGGTTTGACAGTCTGATTTTGCTTCACTATCTCTGGATCCGTTTTTGTTCATCAGTTTATGTTGTTCATTATATTCCACATATAAGTGAGATCATGTGATATTTATCTTTCTATGACTGGCTTATTTCAGTTAGCATAATGCTCTCCAGCTCCATGCATGCTGTTACAGATGGTAGGAGTTCCTTCTTTTTTATAGCAGCATAGTATTTCATTGTGTAGATGTACCACCCTTTTTAGTCCACTCATCTGCTGATGAGCACTGAGGCTGTTTCCAAACCTTAGCTATGGTGAATTGTGCTGCTATGAACATAGGGGTGCATGTATCCTATCTGATAGGTTTTTCTGTTTTCTTGGGATATATTCCTAGAAGTGGGATCACTGAGTCAAATGGGAGTTCCATTTTTAGTTTTTTGAGGAAATTTCATAAGCCTTTTTAAAATAAATCACAACAAAAATATGCTCAAATTCAATCTTTTAATTAATTCAGTCCAATCCTCTCCACAGTTACTGAGATTTTTCTGTATTCTGTTTTATTCTTTTTTTCATGTATGATACAAATTTAGATTTAGAATTAAAACAATATCAATAAGGAAGTTGAAAATAAAACAGCAGTGTTTCCAATAGTTTGGAAGTTAAGACATACATTCTAGAACCAGATTGCCTGGCTTCTAATCTCAACTCTGCAACTAGCTGGGTTACCTCAGGCTGGTTACTTAACCTGTCTTTGCCTTAGTTACCAATCTGTAAAATGAGAATAAAACCATTTTTGCCTTGTAGCATTATTGTTTGCGCTGAATGAGTAAATACATACAGGTGCTTTAAACAGTATGCCGATGGTAATTTCTCAGTATATATTAGCTATTATTTTATTAGTGGAGACCACAGAAGAGAACAATTTGAGAGGTCATGAAGGACTGTATTAATGATGTCTTCCTTTGGTGGAAGACAAGAGAAGGTAGGTTTTATCTTGAGGACAATAAAGGGGACTAGATTGAAATTTGTAAGTTAGCCTGTGATTAGTCTCTTAGGTCGGAGAATGGCCTTGAGGTGGTAGTCACTGTCTATGAAGAATGCCATGTTCTAGGATAATTGCATGAAGGTTTTTGATCTTTCTGTTGACAAAGAATTGTTAGACCCGTAGTCTAAGACAGGTTCTGACACAGATTAACTGAACAGTCAATGTTGAATGAGTGACTGTACAATACATTTAAATATACCAGTTCATAAATTAGAGAATATATTTTATCTTTTACTAATATCATTATATAAATTACTAAATCTCTTTACCTAAATAGCCCACCATCTATTTAAGAAAGAAATTGGCTTATAGACTTTTGATCAAATCCCAAGTTGAATCTTATGACAGAATCAGTGTCAGTGTCCTGCCCATGTTGACTCAGCATTCACCTCTGTAAGTTGGATTTTTTCCTCTCTTGCCAAAGGATCACGCTCAGCCTGCTGGCAGTGCAAGCAGAAGTGCTACAAATTTAAAGCCCTGGGAAATAACCCTAAACTAATGACAAATGGATAGTCAGTGGATATAACCTGCAGATGCCTTGTCTCTCAGTTGGGATAACACTATTCTGCACTATCTTCTTACAGTCCTCAGAAGGACTGAACTCCAGCTGTCCACAACTGCCTTAATATCACAGACTTTATTGACTTCATTTCCTTTGCTGTCACACATGTCCACTTCCCTATCAGTGCTTATTGGGATCACTTCCCAACAGACTTCTTGCACTGGAATCCTTATTTCAGGACCTGCATTGGTGAGGGGAACTCAAACCAAGATAGTAAAATAAGATGTGTGGAAAATAATCAGAAACCACTTAACTAATATGTTAAAATAAAACTCCTATTTTCTCTTCAAAATTCCTTTTTTCTTTCTTTCTAAATAAGAATAGAAGGGTAGAGCTGTCACTCTGAATAGTGTTTTCTGTTGCTCCTTTTAGTTTTTTCTTGCCCTCTCACTCCTCGATAGTAAGTAAGGCAATAATGACAAGATTTCAGAGAGCTAGGCAGAATTCCCTAGGTGGTAGGCCTCTAGTATACAAGGTCAAGCTTATTTTCCTTCCTTGAGAAAGGTACAGATAAGTACATGATGTAATTTGGGTCAAATACTACAATACACAAACCCACCATTATATTTAAGTGAATTTGAGGTTCTTCTAGACAGGAACATTGAAATCCAAATATATTTTGGGGATGGGATATTTCATCACCATTATAATTGCAGTTATCTTTTAAACAATTAGCTGATTTTGGCACAAGCCTCACCTTGGGATTTGGCCTAAAGTTTGTAAGATTTGTTGTTTTTTCCTGTGGAATGAGGGTTAAATTAGATGGAATGTTATTTAGGTAAAGAAACAGAGCATTTTTAATGATGTAGACAATTTTAAAAAATTAAAAATCTTGTTCTTCCCAGTTCACACGACAGGAACACAATCTCTCAATCTGGGTCTCCCTTCGTGAGCTTCTTTTTTCTTCTTTTTTTTTGTCATAAGTCATAGACATTGAACAAAGGCTGGCTCCAGTGCAAATCTGATATTTTTCACTTTTGTTCCATTAATTTCATAAGGAATCAATTCTAAATGTATTCCAGTGCATGAAGAACAGGATATTAAAAATTATTCCATTGTGCAGCTTCACAAATCTAGTGAGGCTTTCTGTTATTAGAAGCCTTAGCAACTCATTCTATATTAATTGAGTTGGAGGATTCAACTGTGTCAGTGTATTATGGGGTGCTATGTTTCTCCTAAGGCTGTCATAGGGAAGAAAGTATATATCTAATTTATCTTGAGCTCTGAAAAGAATGTAACTTGATCAAATGTGGCTTGTATTTTATTAAGCTTGTGACTTGCTATTTCTCAATGCTGGAAAGGGCTTTGGGTGAGCAAGTGTCCTATGCTCTTCTGAGATGAAATTATGTGGAAACTCAGATAACTCAGTCATTTATGTCACTTTTATGAGTCCCTAGAACTCTGAATTTATAGGTCAAATTCTACCACTTTAATCTTTAAAGATTAGATAAAAGAAGGAAAAGCATTGCTTCCTTTTGTCTGCTTTGCTCCCAAACAAATGATGTCTAATTATTTTATTATTTAATTACAGTTGTAAATCTTCAAATTTTTAGTCACTGGGAAACCTCTGCTCATTTATGATTCTATGGTGTACGTGTTGTGGTATGGAATGTAGGGGGGAAAAAGAAAAAAAAAAACACTAGTCACTCTTATAGAAGCCTAAGAATATCTTTGAAATGAAACAATTGAAAGAATGATCTTGTAAAAATGAAAACACACACACACACGTATTAATAGGAAATACAAATCACTTGCAGAGTTGCACCAACTTAGGACTGAATGTAATCCCTAGAGTCACCCAGGCTCAATATCCTAACCAATACAGGAATGTCCTCTTGACGTTCTGTTTGAGTACTTCCAGTGATAGATTCTTTACCAACTCCTCAAAGCAGCTACTCCATCTCAGGATAGCTCTAACAGTTAGAAAATTATTCCTTATACTAAGTCATTTTCACTTTAATGCATATGAAGATAATAGAAAAAAACAAGCAAGCCATTTGCTAATGAAAGATTCCAAGGTCCTTTCTTTATGATAGTCAACTCCTGTTAAACTACTTTAATTTTCTTCTGCCACAGAGTTGCAGGTCTTGAACAAAGAGGAGAGCAACCAGTGTAGGACACATCTGGACTTCACTAAAGCTTTGTGGATCTGTAATGCATTTCTATTAAGGAGTTAGGACATCAAGCCTGGGCTGTACTATCATATGGGTCTTATTCCAAGGGCACTAAAAAATGCTGTAGGAGGAACCTGGAACAACATATCCCAGAGACAACATAGGCTTTTCCTAGAACTTTTAATTTTTTCCTGCAAGGTCTGAAGTGAGAGAAATAAGAGAAATCCTCCTAAATTTCTACAAGACACCATGTTAGGCAATGGGACTGGAGGGCAGGGGAAATAAAAGTTGAAAATTCCTTGTAAAGCAAGAACAGAATCCAAGGTGACCTTGACCAATTAGAAAAATGTTCTGTCAGAAAAAGGCTGATGTTTGATATTCAACAGGGACAGTGCTGGGCAATCCATCTACTTCTCAAATCCAAACCACATGAATACCTGCTGAGGAATGGCTGGTGAAACCATCACTCTGAATCACACTTTGGATAAATGGAAACAAGACAAGGCAATTGCTTAAAGATCTGGGGTTTATGAACAGAGTTATAATGAACAAAAGCCAGGGCATAATTCTTCTTCCCTATATTCTGCATTAATAGGGGCTTTACTAGATACAATCAAGCATTCAGCCTGATGGTGTTATATAAAACATAGAAATGGAAAAGCTGGAGAGACTATTAAGGTGAAAGGGATAAAAAGCAGTCCTCCTAGAGAATATGTGAAAAAAAAGTTGAAATGACCAAATTTATTGGAAGAAAGGCTATGGTGACTCCTCTCTTCCCTTTTTGTCAGCTGATTTCTCTATACCCACCTGACTATAATATCTCTTCTCCACATTGCTCATGAAGTTCTATCTAAAGATGTTCCTGTTCAGACCTGTTTATCAGTATATTCCAAATTCAGTTTAAACTGTTTCTTATGTTTGGTCACATGCCATGTATATAAGCCAGAGAGAAAGAAAACATTTGGTACTAAATGAAATGCCTTATACATGACACTATCATAACAATCTGGGCTGGCACATAGTAAATACTTAAAGACTATATGTTGTGTGAAGGAATGGGGAGTCACATAATTATTTTTTTTAAATCTGGGTTCATCTGTCAAAAATCAAGTTAATATAGGAATACTGTGATGAATAATATGATTAATTATAAGTTGGAAGTTGCCTAAGGCATTGAGAGTAGTCTCTGGAAGAGTGCTTAGTTAGAAATAAGGGAAGATGTAAATCTAGGGCAGTGTTATTGATGTCTCTAGTAACATGCTAGATTTAATATGATTTAAGATAATTATTTGTTTTGCTAATAAGTCTCCTTAATTAACCTGCCTGAAGGTATATAAATCACTTTGCATGATACCTGGCATATACTAGATGTGAAATACATGCTAGTCATTGTTTTATGAATTTCAGAATATTTCATAAGTTAAACCAATTATATTGGCATTGATTCCCCTGACTCAGCATTGACATTTCATGTTGTGCTCTAAATTCTACTGAAAATATGTTGTAAGAATTTATTCAGCTACTTTCTAAAGCATAGAGTCCAATGGTTATCTAATTTAACCCTTGAGAACTGTTTAATTTGAAAATCTATGGAAACACTTTCCCACTAAATTCAGGTACAAGGCAAGAATGTCCTTTTCAGAATCATAATAGAAGTACTTGCTAATCCAATAAGGCAAAACAAGGAAATAAAAGTTATCTAGACTTGGAAGAAATGTGAAAACCTGCCTTTGTTCACAGATGACATGATCATTTATGTAGAAAATGTGAAAGGATCAGCAAAAATATTCTTGGAACTAATGAGTGATTATAGTTGTGTGTTGCTTAACAACCAGGATAAATTCTGAGAAATGTGACATCAGGCAATTTCATCATTGTATGAACATAACAGAGTGCACTTACACAAACAAAATGATGTAGCCTACTATACATCTAGGCTCTATGACATAGCCTATTGATTCTAGGCTATAAGCCCTTACACTATGTTATTATACTGAATACTGTAGGCAATTCTAATGTGTTATGCTACAACATTATGCTGGCTGTGATGTCACTAGGTGATAGTGTTAATGGAGGAGAGAAGGACTTGTCTTCCACAGTTGCTTGTGGGAGTGGAATTCTTGCAATATCCCAATTAAAAAAAATTCTGAGACTCACATGGGAGGATATGACATCTTAGGAAGCTTTATTTCTGTGGAATTACACTCCTGGGTTCACAAAGTCCCATTTCCCTTTGTCCAATCATAGAAAAAGTGTAGCTGGGGCTTCAGAAGAGCTTAGACCAGAGTCAGTGTATGAAGTTTCCTTTCCATTTTGAAGCAGTGTCCAGTACAGCATTAGACTAGCTTAGTTTGTATATCCAGCTGCAGTCCACCAGTCTATTGCATGTGAGGTCCACATGGCCACATGGCTATGAAGAAAAGATGGGTAAATGCAAGGAAGCAAAGCATTAGCCAAGAGCAAAAGAGTCACATGCCAAACATGCCAAGTGCCAAGAGCAAGAAGGGAGATAATTCATTTATTTAGAGGGTTATGTATTCTAAAATTATCGTGTGATTGCAGTGGCTATGCCCATTTTGGAAATTATCTCTGTTTCTAGGTGTGATTGGAATTTTGTTATAAACTGCATTGATTCCATAGACCAAGTTAGGAAAAACTGACATTTTGACAATACTGAATCTATTCATAAATATGGAATATCCATTTATTTAGTTCTTTAATTTCTTTATCAGAGTTTTGTAGTATTCCTAATATAGATAGTATACATATTTTCCTATGTCAACCCAACATTATTGGGCATGTACCTATTTTCCCTTTGTTGGATCCCTCCCCCAACATGTTGTAGAGAAGAGGCTGGTGGTTCCCTGCAGAGTCCAAAATTTCAGCTTTCTGGTGAAGCTGCCCAAATGACATATCGATAATGTCTGATAATGTCTGGCTTCCTCCTTTGCTCCTTTTCTATTATTAATAACTAGCTAATCATAACAGTATCAAAAAGAATTTTTCAGCTCCATTATAATCCTACTGGGCCACCTTCATATATGTAGTCATTTGTTGCTCAAAATATTATTATGGTTTGCATGACTATATAGAAAGATTGCACAATTAAAGGTTAATATACAAAAATAAATAGCCTTCCTATATGTCAGCAATGAACTTGTGGGATTTGAAATAAAAAACACAATACCATTTATATTATCATCCCCCCAAAGAGCAATCCTTATGCATAGTCTAACAAAATATGTATACTATCTATATTAGGAATACTACAAAACTCTGATAAAGAAATAAAGAACTAAACAAATGGATATTCCATATTTATGAAAAGATTCAGTATTGTCAAAATGTCAGTTTTTTTAACTTGGTCTATGGAATCAATGCAGTTTATAACAAAATTCCATCAAGTTATATCAATATTGACAAACTGATTCTAAAATGTATATAAAGAAGCTAAAGACATAACTCTCTATTGAAGAAGAACAACATCGGAGAATTTGATACTTGAGTTCATGATTCACTATAAAGTAAAAGTAATCAAGATAGTGGGTTACAGGTGCAAAAATAGACAAATAGATCAATGGAATAGAATAGAGAGCCCAGAAATAGACTCACTGAAATATATCAACTGATATTTGACAAAGAGGCAAAGGTAATACAATGAAGCAAATATAGTCCTTTCAACAAATAGTGCTGGAATAATTGTACATTCACATGTAAAATAAAATAAAAAATAAAAAAATAGACACAGACCTTAAATCCTTAATAATAATTAACTCAAAATAGATCATTAACCTAAATGTAAAACATAAAATTATAAAACTCCTAGATGATAACATAGCATATCTAGATGACAATTTAGATACAACACCAAAGTAGTGATCTATGAAAAGAATAATTGATAAGGTAGACTTCATTGAAAAAACAAAAACAACAACTCAGTTCTGTGAAATACAAAGTCAGGAAAATTAGCAAACGAACCGTAGACTGGGATACAATATTTGCAAAAGATACATCGGATAAAGGACAGTTATTCAAAATACACAAATAACTCTTAAAACTCAACAATGAGGAAACAAACAATTTAAGGAAAAAATGGAACAAAGACTTTATTTTATTTTATTTTATTTTTTTATTTATTTTTATTTTATTTATTATTTTTTTAAATTTAATTACATAAAGTATTACAAAGATTAGTACAAATATCTCTTTTTTCCCCTGCCCTTCCCCCAGCCTCCCCTTCCCCCCAGTGGTCTGTGTCCTTTGGTTATGCTTAAATGCATGCATAACAGTCCTTTGGTTGATCTATTACCGCCCCCCCATCCCCCCTCTGTCCTTGTTGCTTTAATTTGACAGATTGTTTGA